>PVIW01005498.1:0-105658 GCA_004026585.1 Noctilio leporinus | reverse complement strand
GTTCCATCCATGTTGTTGCAAAGGGTACAAGTTCCTTCTTTCTTTCTGCTATATAGAATTCCATTGTGTAAATGTACCAAAGTTTTTTGATCCAATCATCCACTGATGGGCACGTAGGCTGTTTCCAGCACTTGGCTATTGTAAATAGTGCTGCTATGAACATAGGTGTACATAGGTTCTTATGAATTGGTGTTTCAGGGTTCTTTGGGTATAGTCCAAGTAGTGGAATCGCTGGATCAAAAGGCAGTTCCATTTTTAGTTTTTTAAGGAAACCCCATACTGTTTTCCACAGTGGCTGCACCAGCCTCTTAGGCTACTTTTCAATGCTTCTTAAGAACAAGTGGTTCATGCTAACATAGATCATATTTTAACCAAATGGGAAACTTTATTCTCATATTCCATTATTAGACCGTTGGTTCTTTCAATGGAAAGACAATCATGATGAATGCTACAAGACTTTTCCCCACTTAACTGTGGGTAAGTTCTTCTTAAGTCAAAATAAGCTATCTTCAGTCATAAAAATACTCAAAGAAAAACTCTTAAATGGAATGGTGTCTAAAGCAACCCACTCTACCTGTATGTCACCAGGAGAGCTGCATTGCCTACAAGACAAAGAGGGTGACTAAATAGTGATGCCACAATTAGGTTTTATTTATATAGATGGGGCTCATTTTTGGTCAATATTGCAAAGCTGGCAATAGGAGATAGGTGACTAAGAGTAATGTTTAAGGCAAAATCTTGATATTTTAAATAAATTCTTTCATTTAATTTTTTGTAACCTGCTGTTTAATATGTTTTACAATACGCTTATTATATCATGCTTCAATATTAGAACTTTTAGTTTGAGATGAACATAAATGGTTCAGCTAATGAAAATAATTCCTGATTTCCAGTCAAGGTGGAAGCATAAGTAGATAGACTTTGCCTCCCTGAACAACCATAGAAGGAATTATAACAATCTCAAAATCAAATAACACCCAGAACCATCAGAAAATCAAATTGTATGGAAATCTGACAACCAAGGATTTAAAGAAGCCACATTCATCCAGATGGGTAAGAGGGGTGGAATCACCGAGATAGAGCAGAAAGGTGGTGTGTCATGGAGAGGAAGCAGCAGCAGTAATGGCAGTGGAATGGACAGTCCCACATTTGTGTGTGGTAGATAAAAATCAGGAGGGATGCCTTGGAGTGAACAATACCAACCCCAGGCCAGACCACACAGCCCAGGGTTCTAGCACCAGGAAGATAAACCCCCATTACCTCTGGCTGTAAAAACTAGTGGGGGCAGTGAAAGAAGCTGCCAGATATTCACCACTTAAAAAGCCTGCATGGGCTTAGAACATACACAAACCCCATGGCAGCAGCTGGAAGAACACCAATCACACATAGGAGGTGAGTGAGGTTGTGAAGCAGGGTGTGCTGAGCAGGTGTCCAAAAGTTAAGCAGAGGCATTGTCCCCTCTCCAAGTCTCCCCCCCTACACACACACACAGAACCACAAAGCAGTGAAGTGGGTTGCCCTGCACTGGCAACTACCTGAGGCTCCACCCTACACAATTTACAGGTGCCTTTTTGGCAAGGCCAAGCTACTAAGACAGGGTGTAAAAGCAGCTCCACCTAATGCACAGAAACAAATATAGGGAGGCCACCAAATTGAGGTGACAAAGAAATGTGACCCAAATGAAAGAACATGAGAGAGCCCCAGAAAAAGAACTAAATGAAACAGAGATAGCTAACTTATCAGTTGCAGAGTTCAAAACAATGGTAATCAGGATGCTCAGAGAACTCATTGAATACAGCCACAAAATAAAAGGAGAAATGAAGGATACACTAATTGAAATGAAGAAAAGACATACAGAAAACCAAGAATGAAGGGAAGGAAGGACGATTCAAATCAACAATTTGGAACAAATAGAAGAAATAAACATTCACCTAGAAGAGAAAGAAGAAAGAAGAATGAACAAAAAATGAGGAATGGCTTAGGAACCTCTGGGACAACTTTAAACATACCAACATCCAAATCATAGGGGTACCAGAAGGGGAAGAGAAAGGGCAAGAAATTGAAAACTTACTTGAAAAAAATAATGAAAGAAGCCTTTCCTAATCTGGCAAAGGAAATAGACATACAGGTCCAGGAAGCACAAAAAGACCCAAATAAACTTGAGCCAAAGAGGACCACACCAAGACACAATTAAAACGCCAACAGTTGAAGATAGCGAACTTTATTTTTTAAATATTTTATTTATTTATGTTTAGAAAGAGGGGAAGGGAGGGAGAAAGGGAGAGAAACATCAATGTGTGGCTGCCTCTCGTGCACCCCCAACTGGGGACCTGGCCCACAACCCAGGCATGTGCCCTGACTAGGAATCAAACCAGTAAGCTTTGATTCATAGGCTGACACTCAATCCACTGAGCCTTACCAGCCAGGGCTAAAGAGAGAACCTTTTTTTTTTTTTTTTTTAATTTTTAAAAAAAAGATTTTATTTATTATTTTTAGAGAGAGGGGAAGGAAGAGAGGCAGAGAGGGAGAGAAACATCAATGTATGGTTGCCTTTCACCTGCCTCCAGCCACAGACCTGACTGGAGACCTGGTTTGCAATTTGTTGTGTGCCCTGGCTGGGAATCGAACCAGCAACCTTTGGGTTTGCAGGCCGGCACCTTATCCACTATGCCACCAGCCAGGGCTTTAAAGAGAGAATCTTAAAAGCAGCAAGAGGAAAGCAGAGCATTACCTACAAAGGAATTCCCATAAGACTACCAGCTGACTTCTCAAAAGAAACTTTGCAAGCAAGAACAGACTGGCAAGAAGTATGCAAAGTGATGAAAACCAAGGAACTACAACCTAGATTACTCTATCCAGCAGGTAACGTGCTTCCCAGACAAGATAAAGCTAAAGGAATTCACCATCACCAAGCCATTATTACATGAAATATTAGAGGGACTTATTTAAAAAAAAGAAGCTCAAAGCTAAGAACATCAAAATGACAATAAACACAAATATCAACAGCTGAACCTAAAAAATAAATGAAGCAAACAACCAGAACAAGAACAGAATCATGGTTATGGGGATCACATGGAGGGTTATAAGCTGGGAGAGGGTAGAGGGAGGACAAGAGTGAGGGGGAAGGCACAGGGGTTAAGAAGCATAATTTGTAGGTACAAAATAGACAGGGGGATGTTAAGAATAGTATAGGAAATGGAGAGGCCAAAGAACTTCTATACATGACCCATAGATGAGAACTAAGAAGGAAATTGATGGAGGGGATGGGGATACAGGACAGAGTAGGGCAAATGGGGATAATTGGGATAACTATAATAGCATAATCAATGAAATGTAAAAATAATTATATTTTTCATGCTGTACTACATAGTAATTTAAAGCATTTCAATTAAACAAACTCTCATTAGTAGAGCTCCTTGATAATGTAGTTCAGTTTGCTTTGATTTTTGTCCCAAGGATGCTTTGGGATGTGCTCTACCTCTCATATGAATATGCTAAGGAAGTTTACCACCCACCACACATGGTAGAATGCCCAAATGACCTACTTTAAAAACCTTTGAAGCTATTTTGTGGTGTGGACCCAAAATAAATTACCCTTGTTTAATAAGTACGTAGCTTCCAATTTGTGTTACCAAAAACATCCAAGTTCTACCACTGAGGCTAATTTTTTAAAGTCCATTTTTTCTCCTCCCATATCTTAAGACTATTTGAAAGTACATTGTTCATAAAGCTTTTGTTGTCCTGTTACTCCTTTGTTTTTCACAGGGTAATATTATAATGAATATTACAATAAAAATTATATTAATTTAACTGAGGTTGAAAACAAATGAGAAAATATAAATGTCAAGTTCTTTACATAAATGAGAAATAAGACTTTTACATTTTTATGTCACGAGCCCTGGCTGATGACTCAGTGGATAGGCGCTGGCCTGCAAACCCAAAAGTCATCGGTTTGATTCCCAGTCAAGGCACATAACCAGGTCTCCAGCCAGGTCTCCAGCCAGGTCCGTAGATGGAAGCAGGTGAAAGGCAAACCATACATTGATGTTTCTCTCCCTCTCAGCCTCCCTCTTTTCCCCTCTCTCTGCAAGTGATAAATAAAATCTCTTAATAACTAAATAAATTTTTATATCACCAAAACAAACCAGTCCCTTGAATTTAAATGCCTATTAGTTTAATTTAAATATGAGACAAATCAGTAATTAGATAAAACAAATAGTACAATAATCAACTAGCTGAGTTTCCAACTAGTTCTTTTGTTATTATATGCTACAACAATATAAAAGTATAGATTGTGAGATTTTAACTCAAATCCAATTTAACTTGTGAAAGTAATGCAGGTTTATGTATTCAGGCTTGCTATTAATGACACTATCTGTTATCTTGATTGTGAAGGCCATTTCTATATTAGTTTAAGCATGTAATGCCATGCTGAAAGGAATATATAATCTCACCATTACTCATATAACAAGAAAGATTATCATTTTGTCTTTAAATCATATAATAAATATAAACTCAATGCAGTAACCCTTAAAGAATTAGCCTAAGTAAGAGGTATTGTGTAAACAATAACCACCTATAGACATGATGTTTAATCATCTTTGTTTCAGGCACATGAATTCTATTTTTCTCATGAAATTCTCTGAATCTTGGAGTTCTGAAAGTGTTTTTCTTTTCCACTCACTTGACTATCAAGAATGGCAAACATAGTAACTTTATCTTAATTTAAATCCTGAAAGTTGGAATGAATCAAATTAAGTATCACCAGAATGTATTCCTCCCCAGCCTGTGTGACCAAAACCAGTGTTTTAAGTGCACTTTGCAAACCAATTTGAAGCTGAAGATGTGTGTTTTAAACCATGTATTTTTGAAAACTTGAAACGAAGGGAAATCTCAACAGAATATCAAATAGTCTCTCAACTGATATTTCACTTGGTTTAAGTTCCTGCCAGAGTTCTGATTTCATGAGTCCTTGCTAATTACCAAACTTTTCTAACTTTGTGCAATGACCTATGTAAAAGAAAATTCCACCCATTGTATAACTAGTCTCCAAAGCAAAAATTACACACGTAATTGAGGCAAGTACTAAGGAAATTAGAAAAAACCTCGGAGCTTGATTTCTATCTTCTTTTAAGGATCACAACCCCTGAGCGAGACAAAACATAATTGACAGGCAATGTAAAGAAGAGTAATTGATGACTGAAACCCAGCAGGGACTAGCCTAGAAAGAGAGCCAAAAGGAGAGACTGGTTGCTTCATCTTGACAAAAGTTCTGAGGGGTAGATTTATGGGATCTCACCCTGTCTAATCTCTCAATGACTTCAAACATATTGCTCAATGTTTCTCCTTTGGTAACGCTTACTTTTTCAAATGGAGGATCCCATAAAATGGATTCAATTTCATCTCTGGGCTAAGGTGCATTCACAGTATCTGTGCTTTTATGTAGTTTTAATTATTTGTTCTTGAAAACTCTGAGGATTGAGAAAAGGGTAATGTTGAAATAGATGGTGCTGCCCAGACCAAAGTTCCCCCATGCGAAGCTCAGTGAAAATTTATCATGAAGCAGTTCTTTACTCACTAGAGCAGGAACAGTGAGTATGTGGCTGTTGCAATACCAGCTCGCCTCTGAAACATACATCTGCATTTCTTAATGAACATCTGCATCTGCTAATAGATAACCAAACTCTTCCATAAAGCCCGGACTTTTCCACAAAATCCTTTTAAAAAATACTTCAGACAGTCCCTACTGACCTATTGGTCATTACTAATCTATTTCCATTCCCAGGTTATCACATAGAGTGAAGCACATCTACCATGGGAAGGAAGCCTTGAAGAAGAGAAAAACTGATGTTGATGTCTGTTTTGGTTTTCTGAGTCTCGAGACAGGGAAAAAATACACTATGATTAAAGCCAATTCTTGATCATCTGTGATGATGGAGAGTGTGGTATAGCATGAATGAATCAAATTAGCAAATCTCAAAAGCCTCTATTAGAAATGAAGACTTAAAAGAAAATGATGTCTAAATAAAAAACATTAGAGGAACACAAGAAGCTTAAGTTTCGTTTGAAGACAAATAGAAAAGGAATCCATGATAGGCAACCTCCTTTATTGTCAGAGCTTTTTAACAATAACCAAATGTACAGATTTTATTTTCACCTCCGCTACCCTGCACTGTGTGTAGACTAGTAGGTGAGGTAATGTATCTGAAGAGGACAAGAGGGAAGAATGAACAGAGACAATCTAGGGAAACTACAGACATAGTGATTGGTTCATGAATAATCCATATCTGTAAAACTAAGAAATTTCAGGATTTAAGTTAAGGTAAAGATTTTGTATATCAATGCTAAGGAGAGAGAAATGTGAAATGGCAGTATGAGGAGCCTACAGGCAAAAATCAAAACATATTTCAAAGAAAAAAAAGGCCTATGGACTAGAAAAAAATTGTATCTCCATAGAAATTTTGTTCAGCTCTTAGAAAAAGGACAATATCATCTATGTGAGCTCTGGGAAAGGATGCTCTTGGGCCACTGCCACTGAGAGCAGACAGCATGTCAGTGGACAGGCTCCAGAGCCATACTCTCTAGGTTCTATCTCAGTTCTGCAACTTTCTAGCTTTGTGACCTCAGACAAATTACACAACTTTTCTGTGCCTCAATTCTCATCTCTACAAAGTGTGACTGATAATAGAACCCACCTCATAATGTTCTGAAAAGGTTTGAATGAGTTAACATATCTAACATCTAGAACTGTTCTGGATACAGGCTAGGTATTATACTTGCATATTTGCTGTTATTGTTAAATGCTACAACTTGTTAAGATCAAATCTCAAAGAAATAATAGGTACTTTTTAAAAACAGTAGGATGGTAAGACTGTATTATTGAGTTTTGTTATCATGTGTTTTAGACACTTTGGAGAGTGTATTGATTTTCTGTTGTTGTTGTAACAAATCCCCACAAATTTAGTGGCTTAAACAACATAGATTTATTATCTTACAGTGTTGGAGATCAAAAGTCCAAAATGAATCTTACTAAGCTAAAATCAAGATGTTGGCAGGACACTGCCTTTCTGGGGAAAATAAGTTTTCTTGCCTTTTCAATTTCTATCAGCTGCCTGCATTTCTTGGCTGGTGGCCCCCTTTTATTGTCAAAGCCAGTGACGTTAGTGCACACAGACGTCACTGGGGAAAGACCCCAGAACTGAAACTCTACCTCTGTAAGCAGAGGACAGGGAAAAATAAAAAGCCTGGCCATTCCAGTTTGGGAATTAAGAGTTTATTAAGGGAAACTTACATATGAGACACATCTTGGGCAGCTACAAAACAAAGTGGATCCCCACGCTAATTGGCAGGTGCCGAAGAATTATATAGGGTAAAGGGAGATAGTCATGAGTACTAGTATATGAATGTTAGTAGGTATGGGAAATTACTTTACATGCTTTAGCAGGTCAGGACATTGGCCTATTCTAGGAACCAGCACATAATGGGGTGCTGATTTATGTCAGAATGAACATTGATGGTGATCAGACAGTCTCTAAGAGGGGGTTGTGGTAAGCAATCCATTCTGGCCCAGGTCCAGCCCGCAAGGTCACATCATGGAACAGTCTCTCTTCCACAAATGTCCAATCAAGCCTTTCCCATATAATATCTCTCTGACCCTAACTCTCCTCTGTCCTTCCACCTTTCAAGACCTTGGTGAATATATTGGAATTCACCCTGATAATCCAGATGAAGCAAAAATATATTCACTGGTTCCAGGGTTTAGAATGTACATATTTGGGAGGGGGGCATTACTCCACTTACCACAGTGGAAAAAAAAAAAAAAAGAATCTCTCTTAAACAATAAAATGATTTATATAGTCAGAAGAATTCTGGAGTCAGGAAACAAGAGATCTGAGTTCCAGACTATGTTGGGTTAACTAGCTTTATGACTTTCGTAAGTTTTCAGCCACTAGAACTCTGCACTGTTGTACAATGAGAGTTGGTGTTTCAGTGCCAAAGTCTTCAACCCTCAAAAACAGTAATTTGGTAACAGAGAACCTAAAGCAGAAGAGCATGAGATCAGCATCTCTAGTGGAAACACAACTCAAAATGCTGAAGGATAGACAATGGGCGTGAGCACTGTCTATTTGACTGGTTAAGTCAGCACATCTCCAAGCTCCTGCTGAGGCTAACTTTGAGATAGCCTCTGTTTCCAACTGGGAAACAACAAATATCTTGCTGGCCTTTCTGATCTAGTCTGCTTTGAATTCTTGTAGAGTTACACAATGTTTTTGGCAAGTGGTATGCTGTTGCTTTCAGAAGTTTGTCATTTACAGAATCTTAGTAAGTGGCACAAGTGCCCCCTGTTCCTCTTCTAGGGACAAAAAACTGTGTCATAGCAAATCTGTTAGGCATTCAGCCACTCCACATCTCAGACCTCCAGGGTTGGCTAATGTTTCCAAGCAAATTTAAGGCTTCTCTCTTCTCTTTGTTCCCCAAAGCTATCTATGACTAGAGGGTGAGTCTCAGAGCTGTGTGGTCCTGTAGAGATATTTTGGGCTAATGAAATCCATTGTGCTTAGAAACTTACATTCTTATGGTACCACAATAAAGTTCCTGGGTTGAATTTGTTTGTCCGTGCTTAAAACATCAACGGACCATTGAAATGCTGCCAGAGCCCTCCATGAAGTGAGAGAAGGGTTGTGTCTAACAGATGGTGTTGAGCAGAAAGGTAACAGAAAATCTAAGATGAGTGACTTACCTTTACTGTTGAAGGTATGACCTTGAAAATATCACAAAGCCAGACACCGTAATTGTTCTCCATTGCCAAGCAAAACAAATCTTCTCCTCTATCTTTTCTTTATCATCGCGCAGTGATTCATTAACAAACATTCTTCCATTAAAAAAATATTTCCATGCTTTCTCAGTTTGTCATGTGAAAAGAAATCACATATTATATTTTAGATCAATGTCCTAGGGGAAACTATTTGGCTGTGCTAACAACAATGCATCAGGCATATACAGCAAGGTCAGTGATGAGCCTCTGTGTTTAAATGATTTTAGTAGGATGTAGTCCTTGGCCTGCAGAAGCATAAAATTTGTTTTTATTTATTTGTTTTGTATACTAATATCCAGTAAGTCCTTCCCTTTTCTCCTTGTATTTGAAAAATTTTAGTTGAATTTTATATGATGGGCCTCCATCAATGTTGTATATATTTTTACCTAATGATGCAAAAGTTGATTGATTGATTAATCAAAATGCTTGATTACTAGGCTAAATAACTATTATTATTTTTAATCACCCAGCTTCACTTAACTAGCAAATCCTTTTGCTTCAACCCTTGTTAATGGAATCATTTAAAAACGTATTGGTTGACACTGATTTGATTTCCTAAAATGGGAAGCATAATGCACCAAATTGCATGTTTTCTTTGTTTGTGTATTACTGCTCTATTAAGCATTTAGTATGATATGCAAGTCAAGACTCTGTACATATTTAGCCATTGTATAGCCATGGGTTGAAGATTGAAATGGATACATACTAACCTTAAAACTTGCCATTGTAGATAACCTTTTATACAATGACTCATATTGCACTGTTTTTTTGTGAAAGGCAAATGTAAAAGCTAATTCCAATTAATTATGGTCTCATTTCATTGAGTGTCACTCAAATGAGATTTTACTATAATATGATCAATTCTGTTATAAATTATAAATTTATTTGGGGCAAAATTAACACTTCATGCAGAAAGAAAGCAAATGCCTTTAATACTTGAAAAATAGACTTCCAGTCAAGATTGAGGTATAGGTAAACACACCTTGGCTCCATGCACTATAGCTAGAAACACAGCTATGCTGAAACAAGTATCACCCAGAATTGTCAGAAAACTGAGCTATGCGGAAGTCCAACAACCAAAGATTTAAAGAAGCCATATTCATCCAGACGGGAAGGAGGAGAGGAAACACAAAGAGGCACAGAGAGGAGTGGAGACACTAGTGGTACAGAGAGGTAGGGAGGTCCATGCATAGTGGATAAAAATGGGAGGGATACCTCAGGAGCAAGGGATCTCAGCTCCAGTCCACACACCCAGCCCAGAGTCACAGCACCAGGAAGATAAGTTCCCATAATTTCTAGCTATAAAAACCAGTTGGTGTTGGGTGGCAGGAGAAACTGCATCCTCTTAAAGGACACACAATGGATTTAGGACTCACACAGGCCCACCCTCTCTGGGATTCAACACCAGAGCAACAGCTAGAAGGGCAGCAGTAGCATATGGGGAGAAAGCGAAGTGCAAATGAGGAGAGAGCTTCCTCCCTGGAAAAACTCTGGAGGCCAGGCAGTGGCATTGTCCCCTCTGTGAGCCCTCCGCCACACAGAGCAACAGATCTGTGACAAGGTTGCTCTGCCCTGGTGATTACCTAAGGCTTCCCCCATATAGCGTAACAGGTGCCCTAAGACAGGGAGTCAAAGCAACTCTACCTAATACATAGGAATAAACACAGGGAGGCTGCTAAAATAAGGAGCCAAATATGGCCCAAATGAAAAAACAAAACAAAACTACAAAAAAACCCTAAATGAAATGGAGATACACAACCTATCAGATGGATAGTTCAAAACACTGGTTATCAGGATGCTCCAGAAACTCATTTATACTTCAACACCATAAAAAAGACCCAAAGCCCTGGCTGGTGGCACAGTGGATAAAGCACTGGCCTGTGAACCTAAAAGTCACTGGTTCAATTCCCAGCCAGGGCATATAACCAGGTTGTAAGCCAGGTCTGCAGTCAGGTCTCCAGTTAGGTCCCCAGCTGGAGGCATGTGAAAAGCAACCATACACCGATGTCTCTCTCCCTTTCTGCTTCTCTCTCCTTTCCCCTTTCTCTCTCTTTTTTTTTTAAGATTTTATTTTATTATTTTTAGGAAGAGGGGAAGGGAGAGAGGCAGAGAGGGAGAGAGACATCAATGTATGGTTGCTTTTCACCTGCCTCCAGCCACAGATCTGACTGGAGACCTGGCTTGCAACCTGGTTATGTGCCCTGGCTGGGGAATCGAACCTGCGACCTTTGGGTTCGCAGGCCGGCACCTTACCCACTGTGCTACCAGCCAGGGTGTCCCTTTCTCTAAAAATAATAAATAAACTCTTTTAAAAAAAAAGACCTAGGCAGAAATGAAGGTTGCATCAAGTGATATAAAGAAAAATCTACAGAGAACCAACAGTGGAGGGATGAAGCTGAGAATCAAATCAATGATTTGGACCACACGGGAGAAAAAAGCATTCAAGCAGAACAGCAGGATGAAAAAATAATTGAAAAAAAAATAAAAAGCAAGGAGAGGTTTAGAAGCCCCTGAGACATCTTTAAGTGAGCCAACATTCGAATTATAGGGGTGCCAGGAGGAGAAGAGGAAGAGCAAGAAACTGAAAACTTATGTGAAAAAATAATGAAAGAAAACTTCCCTAATTTGGTGAAGGAAATAAACATACAAGTCCAGGAAGCACAGAAAGAATCCCAGAGAGAACCACATCAAGACATATCATGATTAAAATACCAAAAGTTAAAGATAAAGACAGAATCTTAAAAGTAGCAAAAGAAAGGCAGAAAGTTACCTACAAAAGAGTTTCCATAAGACTGTCTGCTAATTTCTCAAAAGAAACTTTGCAGGTCAGGAGGGACTGGCAAGAAGTATCCAGGACCCAGATTGGGGAAAGATGGCGGGACTGTGGTCGTGAGCTGTCAAGATTATCTTTTTCATACCACCTGATAAGCATCTTGATTCACCATGGCAGTAGCAGCAGTGAAATGGGCAATATCAAGCAGAACTATCTTGAAACATTTATTTCCAGTTCAAAATGGAGCTTTATATTGTGTTTGTCATAAATCCACGTATTCTTCTCTTCCAGATGACTATAATTGCAAAGTAGAGCTTGCTTTGACATGTGATGGCAAGACAACAGTTTGCTACCATCCTTCTGTGGACATTCCATATGAACATACCAAACCAATCCCTTGCCCTGATCCTGTGCATAATTATGAAGAAACTCTGGATCGAGTACTGAAAACCAGATTAGAAGAAAAAGATGAACACCTTGAGCAAGGACCTATGATAGAACAACTTAGCAAAATGTTCTTTACTACTAAGCACCGTTGGTATTCTCGTAGACAGTATCACAGACGTCATAAGAAACTGAATCCTCCAAAAGATAGATGATATTGAGGTTTTCAGTGATCAAAGAAAAATGTTTTCCTGTATCTCATTTGCCATTTGAGAAAATGCAATCAAGTATATTCGCTACTATGTTATATAATAAAATAACAATAAAATGCCTTTGCATTAAAAAAAAGAAGAAGAAGAAGTATCCAAAGTGATGAAAAGCAAGAACCTACAACCTAGATTACTCTATCCAGCAAAGCTATCATTTAGAATTGAAGGGCAGATAAAGTGCTTCCCAGAGAAGGTAAAACTAAAGGAGTTCATCATCATCAAGCCCTTACTATAGAAAATGTTAAAGGGAATTATATAAGAAAAAGAAGATAAAAACAATGAACATTAAAATAGCAATAAATTCACAACTATCAATAATTGAATCCAAATAATAAACTAAACAAACAAGCAGAACAGGGACAGAATCATAAGTGTAGAGATCATTTGGAGGCTTATCAGCTGGGAAGAGAAAGGGGGAAAATGGTGGAAAAGGTGCAGGGATTAAGATGCACAAATTGGTAGGAGCAAAATAGACAGGGAGATAATTAAGAATAGAACAAGATAGCCCTGGCTGGTAGCACAGTGCAGAAGGTGCGGGCCTAAGACCCCAAAAGTTACTGGTTTGATTCTCCAGCCACGGCACATAACCAGGTTGCAAGCCAGGCCTCCAGCCAGGTCCGCAGCTGGAGGCAGGTGAAAGGCAACCATACATTGATGTCTCTCTCCCTCTCTGCCTCTCTCCCTTCCCCTCTCTCTAAACATAGTAAATAAAATTTACAAAAAAAAAAAAAGAATAGTACAAGAAATGGGAAAACCAAAGAACTTACATGCATAGCCCATGGACATGAACAAAGCAGGGAGATTGCTGAAGGGAATGGGAGTACCAGGTGGAGAGGGGCAAAGGGGAAAAATTGAGACAACTGTAATAGCATAATCAATAAAAGATATATATTTTTAAAACTTGAAAAATAAGGTTTCTTAGAACTTATTTTCTGTATGCCATATGGGTGTGCCTGTTTTCAGTCAAACCTAATTCTAAGCACCTCTTTCCAAGCCTAAGAGCTGGACTCTGATGTGTCTTTGGTGACACCCTTTCTGTTCAGAAGTTGTCCCCGAAATGTGGAACATCCTGATGAACACAGTCTGTTGAACGTAACTCTAGGTTAAGCCTCCTTCTTTAAAAACTCCTTCTTCAAGGAGTTTTTCTGATCCTTATGCCTGCTTCTGAGGTTGGCATTGGAGCAAGACTTAGTTTTGCCTCATTTTAACTCATGTGCTCAATTACTTTCTCTCTCTCAGAAAATGAAAAGCCACCAGTGAATAACATAAGAAAAAACAAAGTCAGAGAAATTAGCCATCTGCTTATAAATAACAGCTTGGTATATACAAGGTAGCTAATTGTACACAATATTAGGCATTCCTTCAATAAAAGCAAGATGAAAAGACCCCAGTTCCAGAATCTCTTTGTCATGCTTAAATGCCTCCCCCACTTTAATTGCCTAGTTTTTTTTTTTTAGAATGGGTATTTGTTCTCTATTATAATCTAAAAATACATGTGCCTAATTGAAATAAGATGTACTCCTTAAGTGATGAAAATAAAAAGTGATCAGCATAGATTTTTTGTTATCCGTCGGGCATTGGGAGTTTAAATGCAAACTGCATGGCTTGCAGTGTGGGGAATTAATTATTGGTAATTGAAGTTGTAAGCTTAATTCCCTGCTTGCTTCAATGAAGATGAATCCTTTTATTTAATATTAAAATAAGTACTACTAACCTCATGATCTAGGATAGCACATGCATCTAGCTATTGAGCAATATTGAATGCTAAAAAAGCTTTATCTTTCAAACACTGAATTGTGATGAAAACAAAATAAACCAAAAAATATTGGAAGGTAGACAAAAAACACTATGGATGGTGTTGAGTTCTCTCTCTCTCTCTCTCTCTCTCTCTCTCTCTCTCTCTCTCTCTGTCTCTTTGAATACTCTTAATAGATCCTGTTTTTGTACACTGGTTAGTGACCTGATTCATTTTGTATTTTAATAAATGCCTAGACCATTTATATATTATCATATATTAATATAGCAACTTAATTATATGCAATTAATTGTGTTATTTTATAATTATGTTATATAGTATACTATATATATATATATATATATATATATATATATATATATGCTTTTTGAACACTTGTCCTCAGTAACTGTTTTAATTGAAATGTATTGTCATATTGAAGCACAATGAACCTTTAAACTATTGAGCAAATAAATTCACTGCCTGATGTTTCTGCTGTGAGTTCGCTTTCTCTGAGGAAAGAATGTTATGACCAAGCATAAAGTGGACTCTACTTTCTGCCCGAGTCTCATCTCTAATCTGTCTCTGTCTCTGTCTCTGTCTCTCTCTGTCTCTAGGCCCTGCCTGGTCATCCAGAAATGCCTCTGGGCATTTGTAGTCACTGTTACCTTGGTCTGGCATGCCTTCTCACGCCCTCTATCTGCCCTTTGCTTAATCAACACTTTTACTCCTCTTAGACCTCAGTTTACATGTTATCCTGAGATTGGGGCAAGTCCTCATCTTTTATATTCTTATCATAGTAAATGTTGTGGTAATTATTTGTTTCATGCTTGTCCCTTCTGCCAGGGTATAGTTCCAAGAAGGCAGGGACAGTGTCTGCCTTGTTCACAGTTACATTACAGCTCCTGTCACTAGTTCAGAACCTTGCACAGACAGAGAATCAATAACGTGTTTGTGGGAAGGAAGGATGACTGTAAATTAAGGTCTGTGTGAGAAACCCTTGGCTAAATTCCTCTTTTATAGTCCTCAAGCATCTTAACAGTTATCATATATTGTCTCATTTTTTTTTATAGGAAACAAATGGAACATTGTGACTTTTAATTTATTGTGCTTTACACTAAATTCACTAGAGCACCTTCCCAGACGACAATTTATCCATATTTCAATAATTAACACATGTAATTGTGTAATAAATAAAACAAAAAAAAATTATTGTTTGGAAATTAAGCCTGCTTGCTATTTAATGTGTTTGTTAGAGGTAACTTGAATGTTGAACTTTCCACAAACAAGAAAGAATAGGTTGAATTTGCTCTCAGAGGAAGCTATCATTTCTGTCCTAAGAAAGGTAGTAAGATGTCTTGGGTTCATTAAATAACCTACCACATATAAGTTCTGGACATAAGTTGTGGGAAAACCCCACTGTATCAGCTTCAAGTATCAAAATGTAGTTGCTGAGACTGTTCAAATTTTCAAAACTATTTTTCTCAAAAATAAAGGACTTAATGAAAACTTGTTCAGTCTAACTAGTGTTTCACATTGCCATGGATAGAGAATAAAAGAACTCTCTTTTATTCAGTTTGCTATTGACATTTTATCTCAATATCTTGAAACTTCTCCCTCACTGCATATTTTTAAAGGAGAAAAGTAGATCTAAATGCTTTTCTGAGTTAAGATGGTAGAGTGAATCATAAATCTAATTTTGTTCCTCTGCAAAATTCCACTAAAACTTGAGTAAAGAGATTTCCTTTAAAAGGCGTAAATCCACATGAAAGAGAATATAAGAGCTAGTATTCCTCTCCATACATTGAGTACCATATCAGATCATATAATAACTTTTAAATCTTGTGATGAGCGGGAAAATGTCCCCTCCTCCAAAGATGTCCACATTCTAATTCCCAGAACCACTAAAAATGTTAGGTTACATGGCAAAGAGAAATTACAGTTGCAGATAGAATTAAAGTTGCTAATCAGTTGAACATAAAATTTAGAAATTATACTGGGGTACCAGGGCGAGCCCATGTACTCACAGGATTCTTAAATGTGAGAGAACCAGAGAGATGAGTTGTGAGAAAGACTCCGCCACATTATGGGCTTTGAAGATAAAGGGAGGAAGCCAAGGGCTAGGTGGCCTCTAGAAGGTGGGAAAAGCAAAGATAGGGATTCTCTCGTAGAGCTTTCAGAAGGAATGCAGTCCTGATGACATCTTGATTTTGGCCTGGTGAGACCCACTTTGAATTTCTACCTTAAGAACTGTAAGATAATAGATATGTATTGTTTTGGCCATTTTGTTTGTGGGTATTTGTTACACCAGCAATAGGAAACCTATAAACTATCAAACATGATTTTAAAAACTAATGAGGTGAAGAATAGTCTATTATATATATCCTCATTTTTACCTATTCCATTGTTCTGTCTTCTTGTTTGAAGTCTTAAGCTCTGTTATCATTTCCTTTATAGCCACTCTTTAAAGGTAGATTTACTGGCAACAAATTCTCCTAGTTTCCCAGCTAAAAATGTTTTGAATTCTTACATACACAAGAGAAGAAGGAAAAAAGGAAGAAGAAAAGGAAGGGAAGAAAGAAGGAAGGAAGGGTTGGGGGGAGGAAAGGAAGAGAAGGAAATGAAATAAAAACAAAGTCATTTTCAAACAGAAAATTGATAACAGAAATTCTTACTTCAATTATGTAAATGTTAGACAATTACAAGAACTAAAAAAGATGTTCTTCAAAAAGTGAAAAATCTCAACTAAGCCACCAAACAATTGCCCATAGGTTACAAGACCTTTCTAACATATCAAGATCAATTGATTCATAATTATAAAAATTGCAAGTGTACTTCTTTGGTTTTACATGAACTGTGTGATATAAAACATTGTCTATGAATACTTGGCATACTTGTTTCTCAAAAACTTCCAAAATTATAAAGAAATGTTATTAACTCAAAGCAAGAAAAAAACTAAATTGTAAGTGATTTTAAAAATTCTTTTACAGCCATCAAAGAAGAATTTCAGCTAGATTAAAAAAAAAAAAAAAAAAAAAAAAAAAAAAAAAAAAAAAAAAAAAAAAAAAAAAAAAACTAACCTGAAACATGGTGGTTCACCTCTAGTAGGTCGAAAATCCAGGTTTATTCTAATTTTAAAATGAGACTGCTGTTTTCCTTAGTGCTTTATTCAACTGTGAGATATATTAAAAAGCATTTGTGCTCAGTTTTCTGAAGCTGACTCTGTGGAAAGTCTTATGGGTCCTTTTGTTTAATAGTCACTTGGTATATATGGACAAATGCTATGAATCATTGCCAAATGTGGAACTGTTGAAAGAAACAGAAGACAGTGATTTTAGCAATACTGTCAGTGCTCATTCTAAGTGCACATTTGCTCTCTGATAGAATCATGGAAGGATTTTAAAAATATATATACTGTTAAGTCCAATTCAAGATTTTATGGGAACAGAAGGAATACTTGCTAAACATTCAATAATTAAACACAGAATAATAATGCAATTGGCATTTTCTCACAGATATCAAACTATATATAAACAAATTAAATTTAAAACACTAAAACAAAGGTAATTTTTTAACCCCGCCAAGTAGGTACAAGAATTTATGTTGAAATTAAAACTCCTCATAGAATACAAATTATTAGTAATACATTTACACATTTTTGTAATGTAGTAAAGTACAGGAGAGTTATGGAATTTGTAAAAAGAAAAAAATTGAAGAATGCTTTGCTAATATTGGTAAATTTAGAGTTGCTTTTCAAATTACACAATATCCCTTTGAACTCAATGTTTATTACAATCAGTTGACACAAGAGTTAGTGAATTTATTTAAAGAGGATTAATGTAGTTTGAAACTGATATACGTTTGCTTGCAAGGAAAATTATTTCTTTTAGAAAAAATTAACCAGTTTTGTCAGAATGGATATTGTGAATATTAAAGAAAAATACTTTTGGAGCATAATATAGTCTTTGGAAAAATTTAAGTATGTGTGAAACAACTGGGCATGTAAGTCTACGTTTTGCGAAATATAAATATAGATCATATATTTCCAATAAACTGTCTAAATTAAGATTCCTGTAAATGTAAAACACACCAGATTTTAAGTACTTAATATAAAATATTTAAATATCATTAATAATTTTATTTTTGGCTCACATATTGAACTGCCAATATGGGGGTATATTTTGTAAAATATATTAACAAAATTAATTTTTTAAACAATTTTTAAAAAGATTTTATTTATTTATTTTTAGAGAGGGGGATGGGAGGGAGAAAGCAAGGGACAGAAACATCAATGCATTGGAGATGCATCAATCAGTTGCCTCTCACACACCCCCAACTGGGCACCTGACATGCAATCTAAGCATGTGCCTTGACTGGGAATCAAACCAGTGACCTTTTGGTTCTTAGGCTGGCACTCAATTCGCTGAGCCACAACAACCTGGGCTTTTTTTTTTTTTCTTTCTAATGTGATTATTAGAATGTTTTAAATTATACTTGTGACTCACATTAAATTTTGTGAACATTGACCTGGACATTAACCCCTTATTAGTTTTTTGCTGCAGCTATCTTTCTTTTAAATAATATTTTATTGATTATGTTATTACAGTCTTCCCAATTTTTCCCCATTTGCCCCCCTCCACCCAATACCCCTCACTCTCTCAGACAATCGCCACCCCTTTGTTCATATCCATGGTTCATGCGGGTAGGTTCTTTGGCTGCTCCGTTTCCTATACTGTACTTTACATCCCCATGGTTATTCTTTAACTACCCATTTGTACTTCTTAATCGCCTCACCTCTTCACCCATTCCCCCACACCCTACTCCTGCCTGGCAACCGTCAAAATGTTCTCATATTCATGATTCTCTCTCTGTTCTTCTTGGTTGTTCAGTTTGTTTTTTAGATACAATTGTTGATAGATATGTATTTGTTGCTATTTTATTGTTCGTGGTTTTGATATTCTTCATCTTCTTAAGTAAGTCCCTTAACATCTCATATATAATGGTTTGGTGATGACAAACTCCTTCAGTTTTCTCTTGTCTGTGAAGCTCTTGATCTGCCTTTTGATTCTAGATGATAGCTTTGCTATGTAGAGCAATCTGGCCTGTAAGTCCCTGCTTTTCATGACTTTGAATATTTCCTGCTAATCTCTTTTATCCTGTAAAGTTTCTTTTGAGAAATCAGCTGACATTCTAATGGGAACTCCCCTGTAGGTGACTATCTGTTTTTCTCTGGCTGCATTTAAGATCATTTCTCTCTAACCTTTGACATTTTAATTATGATGTGTCGTGGAGTGATCCTGTTTGCACCCACCTTGTTTGGAAATCTCTGTGCTTCCTAGACTTGCATGTCTACTTCCTTCACCAAATTAAGACAGTTTTCTTTCATTATTTTTCAAATATTTTTCCAATTTCTTGCTCTTTCACTTCTCCTTTTGGCATTCCTACGATGGGAATTCTGGATCACTTGAAGTTGTCCTACAGCATCAAAGGCACAGCCTCCCCTACCATCAAACCTCAGTACTTGAAGTGCACCCTTTGTGTACTCCCTCCTCTAGCCTTGATTACTGTTGGCAAGTCAATGGAAAGAATTTACCCAGGCCAGACAGCTGCAAGGATTGCCTGTGACTGCTGACGATCAACCTCCACCTACTGTGAAGGATCTGCTGTATGGTAGCATGGTGGTGGTGGTGCTCAAAGTGGTCTGTAGTTGCCCACTGGATGCACAGACTCTGGGGTTTCCCGGGTGGTGCAGAGCAAGATCAGCCCCAACCTGTGTTTTCCCTGGGGCCACCCTGCCTGAGCTATGAAGTGATTTGAGATGCTGCTCCCTGTGCTGGGCTTGGAGATTCTCAGGAGAAACCAAGCTGTGAAGCTAGGCTGGCTGCAGCTAGTGCTTGAGACTGGGGCCACTTAGCAAGAGGTACAGGAGCTAGGGCTTACGAGGCAGCTCTTGCTTGTTTGAGAGGATTTAGGAAGCTATAAAGCTTGAACCAAGACCAGCCATTCATATTGAAAAGCAGTTTGGGTGGGCCCATAAATTGCATGGGTTGAAGTCGCTGAAGATCTCCAGGGCAGGGCAAAACAGTGTTAGTCAGGTTGATGAAGTTTCAGCTATGGCACCAGCCTGCTGGCTCTGTGACTCTGTGGTGGGAAGGTTCATAAAAGTCACAATGGCCTCTGCCCAGCTTTCCATCTGGAAGAAACCTGTTCCCCACCTCCAACCTTGATGCCGAACACTTCAGTTCCTCCCTGTATGCCACTGTGCCTTTGAAGCTATTTCCCTGGTTCTGGAGCTCATAGGGAGTGAGTCTGAGAAAGTCCATGTGTGGATTTTTTAAAAGAAACTGCTTGGGACTCCAGAACTTTCCTCCACCAACTCAATCTCTGCTGGTTTTGCTGTAGCTATCTTTGCTCTGTCTGTTACCTTTGTTTTTGGTATTCTTAGTTGAACAATAACTATGAAAAAACCTTAATATTGATGTAGTTAAATCATCAATTTTTCATTTATTATTTTGTTTGTGTTTTTATGATTTATTAACTATCACAAAGATATTCTTCATTTTCTTCTACTGGCTCTGTATCCTCACATACAGTTTTAACCCATTTTTGTAAAATATGTATGAGGCAGAAGTTCAGCTTTTTCCCCAGGTAATGAGCCAGTTTTCCATTTACCTGTTTCCTAATACCAAACAAGGCACCTTTTTCTGTTTGTGTTATCACATTTATCACAACCTTTCTGAACTCTGCATTATGTTCTTTTAGTTTGTTTCTACACCAGAACCATACTGCTTTGTAATATTCCTTAATAATGAATAGTTTGACTCACTCCTTATTCTTTCATTAATATCAGTTATAAGCATCCTACCAGAAGAGTTTCCTTAATTACTGTACCAGCTAAAAATATCCTCCTGAAAGAGTTTTTATATTTTCTCTTTGCTTTAATTTATCTGCTACAGGCTCTGGCCTTTTAAATAATATGTATATACTACACTGCCATTGGAAATCTCTTTGTCTGCCTGTTGTTTTTTATTTTAAAGGCGGTTGCTTGTTGTCAGGGGAAATTCTAGAACTGTTATAAAGTGAAAATCTGCCTATTAATTTTAGAATTGTATGATCTTATGAGCTGAAGAAGTAGAATGATATATATACCACATAACCAGGAACCCAGTAAAATAACTCAGAATAAGCCTTGCACTGGGGCTTGACCATCCGTGAACAGCTATGGATGTTTAGGAGCAGCCTCCAGACTCCATTGCTCCAAGCGGTGTCATCGTTAGCTGTTTGAAACTGTAGTTCCAAAGGTCAGTGAAAATAGCCTAAAACAAATGAGTAAATTCAAAATTATTTCATTCACTGATAGACCATTCTGAGGATGGAGCAGCTAGAGCTCAATGATTCTCCATAGGAAATCTTTTATGTGCTGGGCACTGGAGTTTCAAAGAGAAATAAAATGCACTTTATTTTATAAATTTATTTATTATTTATTTTATAAATACATTTATACTTTGCTTCTTTCTGCAGAGTGATCTGAAAGAAGATAAATAAAATAATCTTCCCTTCAAGGATTTCACCATCTTGCAAGGAAAACATATGTCAAAACTATCATCACAAAACAAAGTAAAAGTATTACAATACAGATATCTCTAACAGACTAAGGAACAATGAATACATAAAGGAAAGAGATGAAACTATCACATTTGATCAGGGGATTGAAAAATAAATAGCTTATTGTGGGTTATATTTGTCTGAATGTTTATGGTAGATAAGAAATTAGGAGATTTTTTAAAAAGTTTCTTCCTGCCCTGGCTGATGTGGCTCAGTTGGTTGGGTGTTCAATTGAGGCACATGCTGGGGTTCTGAGCTCATCCTGATCAGAGTACAAGAGTAAGACAACCCACCACATAGACTACCTCACTTTCTCCCTCCTTTCCCCTCTCTAAAATAAAAAATAAGTGTTTTTTCCTCTTGCATTTGGCAGGGTACAGGGATTAAGAATGAAAATTATTGCAGAGTTGGGCATGAGATACACAACAGAAAAAAGAGAAGTAAAACACTGGGAACAATTTGGGTGTTAGGGTGGGTTTGATAAATGCATTATGGAGCCTTACCCTCCAGGAATCTAGGACAGGTAGAAGGAATGGTTTGAGAACTGGTAGGATACTAAAAAATCAGTTCAGGGGGATAGTGGAAAGGTGCATATTGTGGTTGAATGGACAAGGCTTTAGGAATTGGTAAATGCTTTGGAGAGGAGAATAAATATATACAAAATCTAGACAGAGCAGAAAGTTCTTCAAAATTCATGGCAGTCCCTGTTCTGGGGTCATGGTACTTGGGCCTACAACAGCTACAAGAGTTATCAAGAAGAGGCTTAGATAGGTTATATTTGGGAGTTAAAATAAGGAAATAGAAAAGTGATGAAGCAGGACATAAAAGTGTCAGGGGTGGGTCTTAGGGGGTAGGAACTGTCTCATTTTTTAATTTGCAGTTCCTGGCACTGCACCTGGCACAAAAAAAGAAGATTCAGATGAGTAAATAGGTTAAGTAAATGAATAAGTGAAGTAGCAAATATCAGACTGTGAGCTATTTTAAAGAATTCCAGAGATGCTACAAATTTGCAAGGGTAAGAATGATCATGGAGGGAATATTTTCACATAGTTTAGTTTAACTAAGTATGAGGTCTGTTCAGAACCTATCTGACCATGTAATATGAAAAATAGAGACATTTATTGAAGAAGATATAAGAAATAATTGTACATAAGACAATGACACCTCAGTCCTCTTCAAAATAGGCACCTTGGTACTTCACACAGTTCTCCCAGTCACCATCAGCTGCCCCAACACAATTTCCTGAATCTCATCGATGGTCTGAAATCTCTTCTCTTTCAAGGGTGATTTTAGTTTCAGAAAAAGCCAGAAGTCACAGGGTGCCAAGTCTGAGTTGTAGTAGGGCTGAGTCACCTAGGTGATTTGATGTTTCACCAAAAAAAACTCTGCGTAAGATGTGATGCATAAGTGGGCGTGCTGTTGTAATGAAGCTCCCAGTCACCAGTTGTCCACAGCTGTGGCCTTCTGAATCATCTGAATAGTTTCCATGAAGGAGTGTTCAAGCTTAATATAAAATTTGGTGGATTTGTTGCTCTACTTGTTCAGTCATTTTAAATGTGATGGCCACATAGTACACATACTCAGGGGCATCTATGGTCCCCACTTACTAGTACAGTAAAGTCATCATTATTCATGTGCATTCCCATCCACTCTCCTTGGCTACCTGGTTACATCGATGTTGCGTAAACCGTTCTCATTATATTAACAATGGTTGGACTTTTTCCAGGAAGACTTTGTATTTGTCAGATACACACTTTGCATGCTGCACCTGTACTTGAGGAAGATACAAAGATAAGGCACAGTCCCCACACTTACATAATTCACAATTCTGTATGTACATAGGAAGAAATAAGTACATTATAGCAATAATACAAGATGAAGATACCACATGGCAGAACACTCATGTCTTATTGAGTGGGAGAAGGTTAGAATAGCCAACATAAGGGACGTGGTATTTGAAATGTGCCTTGAGGCACTGGTAGGATATCTGAAAGACAGAAGCATTTCAGAAAAAATAAATGGCATGAGCAATAGCACAGAGCTAGGAAATGCGGCATATGCCCGGAGGTACAGGCTATGGTCATTTTAGTAAGAACTTGAATGCCAAGCTAAAGAATCTGTGTTTAATTGTAGGCACTAGAAATTACTTAATGTTTCTGAATGAGACAATTACATGGTTAAAAGCAGTGTTTTAAAGGAGAGGAGTTTGTCAGAGTTTGGCAAGACCTTGCTGCACAAAGACCTGCAGTTGAAGACCTGCAGCATGAGCGTGGCTTGGAAGCCTATTAGAAATGCAGGATCTCTGCCCCTCTCCCCTCCCAAACCACTGAAGCTAAACTCACATCACAGCAGGAGCCCACAGATGATGTGTGCCCGTTAAAAAAAGGTATAGGACAGGAAGATGAGAATGTGACTTGAGACCAGTGGAGAACTCTGCCAAAGAGACATGAACAATGATGGCAGCAGTAGAGAGATATCAAAGCTAAGGAGGTTGGTCCGAAAGCGAGCAGTCGGGGTGACACAGAGCTTCCAGGCTGGATGGTGATAGCATAGTTCCGCCTCAGTCCTTTACCTGCTAGAACAACTCTCTTCCCTTATTTACTCAAGTCAGTGTTTTCTTTTAATATATTTTTCCTGAAATTTTTCCTTCTATTCATTAGTAAGCACTGTGTCTTTCTGCTTGTGCTCACGGGACATAAAACAAATGAGAAATTGTCTTGAGCGTTGTTCCTCAGAGTTGCAGACTGTTACTACCGCTGTGCCACATGCCAGAGAAAAATCACATAAAGAGGTTAAAGAAAGAAAGAAGAAAAGTGAAAATATCTTCTCTTGTAGTTCTGGATTTTCCTCCCTTCTGAGTTTAATACAAATCAAACAGGTGTGCTCTCAAAGCCTGCGAGTGTGTCTTCATCAGCTTTTAATCGTCAGCTTCAAGAAAATTCAGCTCTCTCAGAAACGGGAAAAATAAACAGCTGAGCAGTGTGACTCATTTACACTTCAAATATACTTTGAATTGGTTATTCCTCAATTAATCAAATAGCTGATGTATCCCTAAAGTAGTATAAAGTGACACGCTGTGTGAAATCAATTTTTCTTTCCAAAATCATTAAATCCAGGAGCCTGTGACTACATCCCTGCTAATTCTGGTACCAGTCCTTTCATCCTCCATTAACTCTGGCACCGCCTAACAGGCTGTCAAGAATAATTTCCCAGGATGTAAATAATTCAGAAATTAAAAATTAATAAATAATAACAGAGAACTACTGGGAAATAGGCCGGGTCAATTAGTGAGCTCTGCATTCCGTTTCTTCACAGCGGGGGTGGGCCGCCACGTTCGTTACTTGAATCTTTCCCTCGATTCTGAGGTCTGATTTACAGCTCTTCATTACTGGATCCAGTCAGACACAATTACCTCCATCACTATCTCAGTGCCTAACTTCAAAGAAATGAACGTTTTCTTGTCTGCTTTTTTTCTCCTTGCAGCAGGCTCAGCTTGACATCCCTGGAATTTCTTCCACGCAGACTAATTAATAAGTCTTCGACTTACCATATTCGGTTCTCTTCTTTGATGTGCTACCTTAGTCAATCATTCCACTTAATTAGAATTTCAGCGATAATTTTACTTATCTTGTGGCGAGATGGAAATTAAAATAACGGGATTTTAATTCTTTTTCTCTTAGGTTATGACATTTGGAAAGAAAAAGTTTCAACACAAACATGATATTATGTACTTTCTATATGGGAGCGGAGGAGCATTCTGCAAAATTATTTTCCTCTTGCGACAAAATAGTATTGCTGTTGAGCAAGCAATGGGGTAATGAATGGTTTTCCTACAGCATCATTTCACCAAGTCCTTCACAGGAAGAGAACAGTGTCTTGATTTGCATAAATAATTGGAACAAGGCACAAGTCATGTTGCCAGCAGAGACAGTAGCTATGTTTTGAAGGAAAAAAGTATCTCCAGAAAGTCAAAGCTTTGATAGATTAACACTTTTAACTCTTTTTACCTTTTGCTGTCAATCCATGCTATTTTCCATTTTGGTGAATTCTGTTGTGTTTTATTTTATTTTAGGCCTCTTCCAAAATATACCAAAGGGAAATAAGAAGATTCTCTCACAAACGTTAGTAAGTGCAGGACGTGTGACAGTGATGTGCAAAATTGGTAAGGAAAGCACTTCATTTCTAGGAAACAATACTACTAGTATTGTGTGCCAATTTCAGTCACAAGCTCTACCTCCGTTCATTCTCACAGTGTATCTAATAGAGAATTATTATCCCCAAACCACTGATAAGAGACAGTCTCAGTGAACTGAACTCACTTCACTAAGGTCACAAAGGTAGCACATGAGGAGGAAGAAATAGACTTGAAGCCTTTGAGAGCAGCATTTAAAGCCTTCCATAATCTGGCTTTAAACTGTCTGCTAAACTCATGTTCCTTCTTCTGAATTACATAAACCCATCCAAATTACATCTCCAGGCATTAACCCTGATTTTTGCAATAATATATACCTTATTAATATATTGCTGATGGTTGCCTTTATGTTTATAGGTGCTGGCTGAAACTTAATCATTGTAGTTATTAATAATAATCTCAGTCATCATAAATACCTGAATTATTTTTAAATAGCAAGTATAAACAAAAATTATATAATCTACTATATACAAGTCTTAGAATAAAAAATAAGCTTTTCCATGTTTCCTTAAACTATTTTTCCCTGAAATGAAATTATTAGCTTTTTTGTTTATTGCTATTTTTTTTAAAGTTACTCCAAAGCTATATGCATAAACCCACAGACACGGACAACAGTGTGGTGATGGCCAGAAAGAAGGGGGATAGGAGAAAAGTGAACAAAGAAGAGAAAATGGGGACATCTGTAATAGTGTAAACAATAAAATAAAAATTTAAAAAGTTGCTAACAATAGGAACAACAATGGGAATTACACACAATTATTCCATCTTTGATCTCTCAGTCTCTCCCTCCTCTTTTCTCAATAACGATGCTGGGTAAGACACCAACCAGAGGTTACAGTGACCAATAGAAACTTATTTCATTAGTAAGATATAAAACCACCACATTAGTGCCATTTGGAAGCCAACCTTTCAGGGATTGAATACTGTTGTTCTTTAATAATAGAACTTGGTTCATTTGCTACTTAAGATATGATTATTTAAATTAAATTGGTTTCCTTAGTCTGCTTTCGGGCTTTTGGCTCAGAAAATTTCTATTAGAAAAATCTCATTTGTCTCAAATTCCTATGTCTAAATTTTAGAAAGATTAAAATGCTCTGATATTTTAATTCCCTGTAGTAAAAATTATCTCTAAATTACAGCTCAAACTAGCAAATCTATTACAGATGCAGGTAACACATTTAGAAAAGGGCTCCATAGGAGTTCGGCAGAAGATGGGGAGCTGCAGGGGAAGGTGAGCAGCTGGTTCCCATCAGGCCTCTTAGTGGCTGAGAAGAGGTGGGGCCCCTCCTGCTCCTTTTCTTGAGGTTTCTAGTAAAAACTTTTAAGTGATATTTTAAATGTTTATATTAAACCAAGTAATGCTTTTCATATATAAAATGCAATGTAACATAATTGGGCTATTCAAACTAGTCACAGGATTAATAAAATGCTTTGAACCATGGAGCACGGTGGGCTGTGACACCCACTACTGGAACAAGGCATGCAAGTTCTACCATGGAAGCCTGTCGGTTTTTTCCCTGCGTCTCAATGACTGTAAATATAACATTGTCTAGACATAATGTTAAAATTCCTAACTTCAAATTCTTCTGGAAGAGGAGACTCTAGCCCAAATGCTCATTCTCACCATTCCTTGATAGGCTCCAATGTCATTTATTCACTTAAAAAAACATTTTTTAGTGCTTCCTACGTGCCAGGCACTGCTATAGGCATCAATCAAAAGAATTTTTTTTAAGGACAGAACTCCCTTTAAAGTTTTCCTGTGAAGTATTCTTGTAAATTCTTCACAAGAACAGTGTAGAGGGAACTAGAGGCCCAAAGAAGATAGAAATGTACAATTTAAATGGGGTAGTTAGCGTAGGCCTCATTGAAAAAGTAACCAGGAGCAAAGAAGCAAGGAAAGTGGGTAAACCATGCAGATATCTGGGGGAAGAGTAAAAAGTGAAATAGGAACACCTGATGGCTTTGTTCAAATTAGAAAATGTGCTCCACTCACCCTCCAAATATTATTGACTACATTAATTGATCTGAGGAAAAATTTTAAATTATTATCTTAATAGAAACTGAAGATGAAGTTAAACAGCCATTCTTAACATGGTAAAAAAATTAGTTATTTATGGTTATTATTGAGTATAATTTACATACATTATAATAGTTACAGGTGTACAGAATAATGATTCAATATTTGTATATACTGTGAAGTGATAACCAAAATAAATCTAGTTAACATCCATCACCATACATAGTTACAAAACTCTTTTCCCTGGTGATGAGAAGTTTTAAGATTCACTCTTTTAGCAACTTCCAAATATCCAGTACAGTATGATTAATTATATTCACCATTCTGTACATTACATACCCATGACTTATTTTACAAATGTAAGTTTATACTTTCTGACCCCTTCACCCATTCCCCCCATTCCCCCCACCCTGCCTCTGGCAACCACAGAGCTGTTCCCTGTAACTATGAGCCTTTTTTTTTTAAGATTCCCTATGTAAGTGAGGTCATATGTTACGTGTCTTTCTCTGTCTGACTTACTTCAGTTACCATAATGCCCTCAAGGTCCATCCGTGTGTTGTAAATGGCAAGATGTCATTTTTTTTAATGGATATACACGTCTATGAACATGCAGGTACATACATATATCTTTTCAAATTTGTGTTTTCATTTTCTTTTAATAAATACAGCAGGTCCTCAGATAATGTCATTTCATATAACACCAATGTTATAACATTGATGAGATGCTGTAGGAACTTAACTTTTGCTTATATCAATTGGCCTACAGTAAAATTGATTTCATTATGCATTGTTTTGCTGCAGTCCCAAGAACCTATTGATGACAATAGGTGAAGACTTACTGTACCCAGAATTGGAATTGCTAGGTCATATACTAGTTCTATTTTTTTTTTTTTTTTTTTTTCAGAAATCTCCATACTGTTTTCCATAGTGGCTAAAGCAATTTAGCTTCCCACCAACAGTGCACAAGGGTTTCATGTTTCCACATCCTCACTAACACTTGTTATTTCTTGTCTTTTTGCTACTAGCCATTCTAACAGATATGAGGTGATATCTCATTGAGGTTTTGATGTGTGTATTCCTGATGGTTATCTTTTCATGTACATATAGGCATGTATTGTTTGGAAAAATGTCTATTTTGATTCCCTGCCCATTTTTTAATTAGATTGTTGTCTTGTGTTTGTTTTTTATATGTTTGGGTATTTTTTTTGTTCTATGTTTTGTTTTGTTTGCTATTGAGTTGTATGAGTTCTTTATATATTTTGATAATTAACTTTTTATCAGATACAATATTTTCAAGTATTTTCTCCCATTTAGTAACTGGCCTTTTCATTTTGATGGTTTCCTTTGTTGGGCAAAAGCTTTAATATGATGTAGTTCTACTTGTTTATTTTGCTTTTGGTGTCAAATCCAAAAACATTATTGCCAAGACTGATGTCAAGGAGTTCGCTTACTGCCTATGCTTTCTTCTAGGAGTTTTATGAATTCAGGTCTTACATGCAAGTCTTTATTTTGAGTTAGTTTTTGTGTATAGTGCATGATAGCGGTCCAATTTCATTCTTTTCTATGTTGTTGTCCAGTTTTTACAAGACTACTAAGGGACTATTCTTTCCCCCTATAGTCTTGGCTCCATTTTAGTAAGTTAATTGGCCATACATGCCTGGGTTTAACCCTGGGTTCTCTATCCTGTTCCATTGATCTATGTGTCTGTTTTATGCTAACACCATACTGTTTTATTATACTTCGTAATATAGTTTAAAATCAGCAACTGTGTTGCCTCCAGTTTTGCTCTTCTTTCTCAAAATCATTTTGGCTCTTCAGGGTCTTTTGTGGTTTTATACAAATTTTAGAAATATTTGTTTTATTTTTGTGAAAAATGTTATTGCAATGAACCTGCAGATTGCTTCGAGTATATGGATAGTTTAGCAATATTGATTCTTCTAATCCATAGCATGGACTATTTTTCTATTATTTCTACCATCTTTAATTTCATTCATTACTGTCTTACAATTTTCAGTGTACCAGTGACCATTTCCTTAACATATGGCTTAGTGGAGGAACACTGGATGCTTTCTTGCTAATGTCAGGAACAAGGCAGGCAGACATGCTCATAATCTACGCTATTACTCAATATTGTGTTTGAAGTCTCAAGCAATGGAGTTTGACAAGAGGCATAAAAACTATATAGAGGAAGTGGTAATACACTTAGTTAATATATCTGGAAACTCCCCCATAATAAATAAAAATTAAATATCAATGACAAAACATTCAGTAAAGTAGCAGGAAATAAGTTAATAAACAAAAACACATAGCCTCTAATAAAAAGAGCACAGTTAAATTGAGTAATGGAAAAAGGGTGTTATTTACTTACATTAGCAATGAAACAGATAAAATACCTAGAACTAAACTTAATAATGAACAAAACTGATATGAATAAAACTTTAAAAGTGGAGATGAATAAACAGAAAGCTATCACATTTTCTTAGATGGGTTGACTCAACATCATGAACAGGTCAATAATCCCCAAGTTATTATACAAATTTAACATAATACAAGTTTTTCTGTGGAAATAAACAAGCAGATTCTAAAATGTGTATGAGAATAGATATGGAAGGAGAATAGATAAGATGACTTTTTAACTCTTCATATAAAATAAACTAAAATCTATAAAAAGCAGTAGGCACATGAGGAGGCAACACAACAACAACAAAAAAAAAAAAAAAAAAAAAAAAAAAAAAAAAAAAAAAAAAAAAAAAAAAAAAAAAAAAAAAAAAAAAAAAAAAAAAAAAAAAAAAAAAAAAAAAAAAAAAAAAAAAAAAAAAAAAAAAAAAAGAAAAAAAAAAGAAAAATAAATAAATAAATAATAAATAAATAAATAAAACAAGAGAAATATCAGACAATAAAAAGACATACTTGGGGAATTCAAACAATGAATTCCCAAAGTCACAAAATCTTAAAACATTCATGCTACCTATACTCAGGCACATAGGAAATAAAATTCAAGACTGAAAATGTCAGCATAGAATGCAAAGGATAAAAAGAAACAAATGGGAAGCTTAGAACTGAAAAATACAATAATCGAAGTTAATTCTCAGATGTGTTTAACAGCATATTAAATATGCTAAAGAGAAAATTAATGAGCTGAAAGACAGGTCAGAAAGCAAAATAAAGCATAAAGAAACAAAACAAGTGGAAAATATTTTAAAAAAAGAGTAGGAAACTATGATGGCTTTAAGATATAATCCTAAAATCACTGCGACTCTATCCAACAAGAGATGAGGCTACATGTCCACTGCCTTTGAATCTGGGTGGTCTTGTGACAGCTTTGACTAATAGAATATGGTAGTAATGATGCTATGTGACTTCCAAAGCTAGATCATAAAAGGCCATGCAGCTTCTGTGGATTACTTCATAATACTTGTTTTCTAAATGCCCCCTTTTAACTCTCTCTCAGAACCCAGGTGCTACGTGTAGGAAACCCACTTCTTTTCTCATTGATCCATAGATCCAATGCAAATGCAAGCAAATTTCATATTAGCTGACTCTAAAATGTACCTGGAAGAGAAAAAGGTCAAGAATTTCTCTTCTGAAAAAGAAAGAAAAAAAAAAAAAAGCAATGCATATTTGCCCTTCCAGCAGTTAGGATTTGCTAAAGTATTCAGAAAATGTAGAACTGATAAAGGCAAAACAAAGTGACCAATGGAATAGAAGAGAGACCCAAAATCAGACCCATATATGTAGGAACCTCAATTACCTATTAGATTGGCAGCAAAAGGAAAGACTATACAGTAAACAAAGTTGAAAAAAATTAGTAAATACATATGGAAAGAAAGAAAATTGTATCCCTAACTCACTCTATACACAAAAAAATCAACTCTAAAGACTTTAAATCATTAGAAAGCAGAGCTGAATTTATCTTATAAACCTTAAGAGTAGAAAAGCATTTTAAGGTGAGATGCAAAAAGCACAACTTAGAAAAGATAAATTTGACCATATTAAATTAATAACTTTAATGAAAATCCCCTAAATAATTGAATTTTAAACCTCAAATCTTCTTGGTCCAAGCCAAAAAAAATTTGAGGTAGGTTCAGCTTATTTCAATGTCATAGAAGTTTATAAAATATTTAGTGAGTGTACCCAAAAATTAATGACTAGAGAACTAAAAGAGAAAGATTAATAAAAACAAATGAATTTCTTTGAAGTGTTTCATAAAATCACCACATCTCTGGTAAGACAGATCAAGAAAAACAATGCAAATACAGACTGAAAGAGAAGAAAAGTCACATTACAGAACTGGGGTAAGTATAAGGACGAACTGTGATAGTGGTCTCCCTGTTCTTATCTACTGCAGTGGAGGGGAAACACAAAAGAGTAGGTAAGCTACATTACAGTGCATTAAAGGCTTCCACTACCTGTTGTACTCATCTACCCAGCAAAGTGTCTCTAGGAATAAAGAGACTATGTTGTAAGTAAATGTATTTATTTGTTCATTCATTCAAAAACTGCATTTGGCTCTCTATCCCAGCCTCCATGCCAATTCCTAGTAGAGAATGAAAGGGATTCCAGAGGACAAAAAAAAAAAAAAATGAGGACTGGGAAAAAGAGAAATAACTCAAGTCTAGATCAGGGCAGAAGCAGCTATTTAAGTCAGCAAAGGCAAGGGTATAACCAGAGCCTTGCACTTGGTACAGTGACAAAGATGGCAGGGATGTGAAGCATGATGGAATTAACAGGCCTCCCAGGTATCTTCCTTCAGTCACTTGCCTGCTTTCTCACCCTAACAGTGGCACTGGAAAACATGCAAGGAAACTGCAGTGACCACAGGGATGCTTTTTTCCAAGTCTCTCTTCTAGGTCAGTGTAGCTGGCTCACAGCTGCCTTCCTCACTGAACATTGCTCTCAGCTTCAGGAAACTGCCTCACCCACATCTGGGGGCAGAATGGTTGATGTGGAAGCACAAAGGCCTGCTCCCCTGCCTGTTTGGGACTACAATGAAGAACCATCCTAACTCCAGGCTGTCTGGTTGGAAAAGCGGAGGCCCCAGTTACACATTGTGGGTCCCCTGATCCTACTTTCTTCATGGGTGTTTTTTTTTTTTTGTTTTTTTTTTTTTTTCTTTTCTAAATTTACTTTTAGAGGGGAAAAAGGAGAAAGAGAGGGAGAGAAGCACCGATATGAAAGAGAAACTGTATGTGCCTCACACCCCTTTTGGGAGGAACCTGCAACCCAAGCATGTGCTCTGACTGGGAATCAAACCGGAGACCTTTTGCTTTGCAGGGTGTCACCCAACTGTTAATAGAAGAATCCCTGCTTCTTCTTGCCAACACAGTAAAGAATTACAGATCAATGAGCCTATTAACGTGCACGCAAAATTTATTAATGACTGGGAGAGTAAAAGCAAGCATGGCCAAAGGCCAGGGTGGGCAGAAGCAGGGGGCTAGAGGGCCAAGGGCCCCAAGACAGCACGTGCTTTGTTCTGAGGCTTTATATAGTTGGCAAAATGGGGGTGAAGACGTTACAAATTGATTGACTGGTCAAGGTGGTGCCAGCTTTCCAGCACTGGGGACATGGATACCCAAAGGTGTTAATGGGCTTCTTCCTTTCGGTGCTTTGGGCCTTGGGATGTAAATAGTGTCAAAGGCTTTCCTTCCCAGACAGTGGAAAGGACACATACAATACCAAAGACTTTCTTCTTCCCATCCTTACACAGTGTTTCTTGTGATATTGGAACACCTGGCAATACTATTAGATCAGGCCCAGGACTGCTGGGTTAGCAGGTGAGACATGTCTTCCTCTGCTTCTGGCCTCCTGTAACAACCAAACCTCAGTCAGGACGGCGGGTGTATTTTTTAAGCGCACTCCCCAACACAGCAGCAAGCAACTCTGTTTCCCGGGACCCTAATCTAAAAGTCTAAAGGGCCTTTTTGGCATTCTTCCTTTGAGGCCAGGCAACGCCTTTACTTTTTTGGAGACCATGAACCTCTTTGACAATACAATGAAAGCTAAAGACCCTCTTCTGGGAAAAATACACACAGGCACTTAGTGTATACTTTTACATACCATTGTAATATTTTAGAGGGTTTTGTTTTTCCTCCTCTCAGCTTTAAGGTCCAGTTCAAACTTTACCACCTCAAGTAGCTCTTTATACCTAATCATAAGATTAGCCACCATATACTGAGCACTTACTCTCCACAAGACGCTGCTAAGTGCTTTTACCTGATGATGCCTTTGACCTTGACCCAAGTCTGCAAGGTAGTTACTAGTATCTTTCTTTCAGAGATTTAAGGACTTGCCCAACTTATCACAGCTAATAATTAGCAGATGCCAGGTTAAAACCCCAATTTGTAAAGTTTGTGCTTTGAACAGCAAGGAAAAAGAAGGGAAAGTTACAGACAGTAACTCCTCAAAAGTCACCTACTTAGTCTTGTCAGAACTGGGTTGTACCAAAGTTTTTTGATCCAATCATCCACTGATGGGCACTTAAGCTGTTTCCAGATATATGAATACAATGAATAGGCCTTCAGTGGTCACGGGGAAAGGGGTTGGGGGGAGGGGAGAGGCAAAGGCAAGGAAGGGGTGCAGTTTAGACAAGAACCTAGTATAAAGGAACCATGGACATGGACAACAGGTGGGATTGACTTTGGGGGGAATGGGTGGGTGGGGAGGGGGACAGAGGGGAGCAAAAAGAGGATGGATGTAATACAACAACAATAAAATTTTTAAAAAACTGGGTTGTAAACCCAGATCTAACCCCAAAGCGGGCTCTCTTTAGGTTCAATGTGCTTTAGCGCCATAGGAACGAAAACTATGGCTGTTTGTCCCACCTCTGCCCTTCGCAGTTCTTTTGTCATTTTTCATTGGTTTTTGCAACAATTCCCAAAGCTCTTTGCATGGCACCATTGCGGATAACCGAGGCGCACTCCTAACCCTCGCAGGAAAGGCGTGACGGTGGCCCTACGACATCGCGGCGCTAGGCGTCCCCGCCCCCTGATGGAGACTGCGTTTTGTCCGTACAACATGGCGGCACTCTTGCCCCCCACGCCCCCGGTTCTGACATAACTTCCTGTCCTGCTCAGTCGACTTGACATTTGAACCCGTATGCGCTCTCCTTTTCCTCTTCCGGGAACGGCGTTGATAGGTATGGCCGCTTTTGCTTTCAGCTTGTCGCTGCTCTCTTTACAATCGGCCGCCATCCAGGGCCTTACGGCAGCCGGGATCTGTCAGACGCCGTTTTCTGTGTTGGTGTGGGGGTAAAGGCTTCAGAGGAGGTTGGTGGTGAGCAGGTCCCCGGCTTTTAGCTTCAGACTCCCCTCCATCCTAAGCTTCACGTCAGTGAGAGGTTGGGGCTCACCACCCGGTACTTCGCCGCCTGTGAAGCCCGGGGTTTGAAGACGAACGATTTGTGGTGCGGCCAGTTGAGACTCTGGGAAATGGCGGAACGTTGTCGTATCTTAAGCTCACGTTTTTTAACTCCGCTCCTGGAGATGGTCTCAGGCTTTGGGAGGGCGGGCGACCGGCCTGTCTTTCTTTCAAACTTTTTACCCCAAGACTGATAGCAAGGCACACTTTTTTTTTTTTTAATGTATTAAAAAGAGTTTTCTGTCGTAGTTTTGGAGATGCAAACGCAGTGGCGACTGGGTCGCTGGCGTTGGCCTTCCGGGTGGGTGTGGGTGCCGGACAGTTGTGCTTTACGGTAGTGGTAGTAAGGCTCTTTAATAAGTAAATGCAGGCAGTTTGCAAGTAACGTGGCTGTGATGAAATATTTACAAGATTAGGGATAAAAAGTGAGATTAATTCAGGCCCTGCTTATGTTTTCCTGTGACTTTGCGTAATTCACTGAAAAACGAAGTCGTTTGTGTGCATGCTGGGCTGGCCAGAGGATGGTTCTCCGAGTGCTTAGTTGTCTTTAAGTTTGAGCAAAACGGTTTTGTCCGATTGTATCGTGACAGCTGTCATTATCAGCACGCGTTTCCCAAAAAAAACAAAAACAAAATTGGTGAATTTTTGTGTGGCCATTTTAATATTGAAGATGGAAGAAAATAAGGAATGTTTTCACTATGTTATGGTTTATTATTTCAAGAAAGATAATGCAACTGCAAGGCAAAAGAAGAGTTGCAGCGTATGAAGGAGGTGTTGAGACTGAATGTGTCAAAAATAGTTTGTGAGGTTTCTTGCTACTGTTGACATTTTGACCAAATGCTTTTTAGCTGTGGGGTTGTGTTATGCATTGGAAGATGTTTAGCAGCACCCCTGGCCTCTACCCACTAGAAGAAGCCAATAGCAGGAGATAGCGGACATACTCAAAACACCTAATTCAATCAAGTTATTGGTGAAAATGAAAAATGCCTTTTACAGGAAAAACTAAATGGATATTTGGCCCATCCAGTATCTGTATAGCTGATTTCCTAAGTAATACCAGAGTTGGTGATAAATGACACTTAAGTTGACCCAGGTTCCAATGTCAGGCAAGGCACAGACCCCTGAGCATCTGTTACCTGCCAGGCCAATATGGTAGTTTCAAAAAATGGACCCATTTCATAGGTATCTTAATGAAGGATATGACGGATGTGGATAATGCGTAAGTTACATGATGGTGTTTTGTTTTGAAGTGAATGATTTCTGCAATGAAATGTTACTTCTTTTTAATTTAGGCATTCACAATGGTCCAGCGTTTGACATACCGTCGGAGGCTGTCCTACAATACAGCCTCTAACAAAACTAGGCTGTAAGTATTACTAAAATTTTAAATGCATGCGGTCATTTACTCTGTAAAATGCTGAGCTGTCAACTACTCTTTCACATTCTAGGTCCCGAACCCCTGGCAATAGAATTGTTTACCTTTATACCAAAAAGGTTGGGAAAGCACCAAAATCTGCATGTGGAGTGTGCCCAGGCCGACTTCGAGGAGTAAGTGAGCCTTTTGCCATGAATAAATTAACAGGGGTTGAAGTTTTGAGTGTTAATTTCTCGGTACAGGAATGGTATGGGCAGGGTCACCACTAGGTGAGGCGAGAAATTTCTAAACATCCATAATCTAAACCTGTTAAGAATGTAGATTTTCTTTTAAAGCCAGTATGACAAAGAAACTGAAATGCTTTTCACATAAATCAGTACACCATTTCCCTTTGTAACATAGTTGAATGTTTGCACTTAATTCTTTTTTTTTTTTTTTTTTGCAACTAGCATGGTTTTTGTTTATATAAAACCACAAAAATAATCTCAACTTTTTTTTTTTTTTTTTTTAATGCAGGTTCGTGCTGTGAGACCTAAAGTTCTAATGAGGTTGTCTAAAACAAAAAAGCATGTCAGCAGGGCCTATGGTGGATCCATGTGTGCTAAATGTGTCCGTGACAGGTAAATAGAACTCTTAAGTTAAATGGACTTTCTCAAACAAGTGTATGTCTAATTGTGCATGCTAATCATTCCTAGAACACAAATGAAAAAAGATCTCAAACAAAAGTCGCATACTTTAGGATCCTTCCTAGAGTAGGGATAATTGGTGCTTTACAAACTAATGATATTAGTTCAAAATAATTCATTAGGACTTTGGCCATTTTTACGTGAGATATGGACATTAAAATGACTTTGATTTTGTATGTGAGGTAGGTAAGAAAGTATTAGTTATTGGGGTATTAAGATAAATGGAGCGTAGGAAATATTAAAAGTAGGAACAAAATAAGCATATGTAGTTCTAAAGTGACTGGAGCAGAGTATAATAGTTCTAAAGTGACTGGAGCAGAGTATAATACGAACTGGTGGAAAAGTTCCAGATCAGGAAGAACAATTTTTAGCTTGATTCTTAAACATGAGGGAATTGATGGATTTTGAAGAGGGCAGGAAAACCTTTGATGTCCCAGAAACTAAAACTGTAGCAGGGTGGATAGTGAAATTCAACAAAAGGCATGTGCTTGGAACAGTTTTTCCCGTGTGTGAGGGCCAATGAAACGGTACCCTTGTTAAAACCTGAAGTCTGGCTGGGAGAGTGTCAGAGTGCTACGCCTTAGCATTTTTATAATAAATGCTGTTACAAGTTCATCAGGGAGGTATTGCTTTTTTGTTTTGTTCTGTGAAGAAACCAAGATTAGTTGCCTAAATTCATATAGCTGGGAAGGGGCAGCACTGGGATTAATGCAAGGCTTCTTTGAGACCCTTGCTCTTAATCCCACTGACTATTTAATTGTCCCCAAAGACCTAAGTGGGAGGATTTGAGAGGTGATGGGTCTTTACAAGAAGTTGGTTCAGAAAAGTAGTTTGCCTTCAGGTTATTCAAGTGGTTCTGTAAAGTGGTCTAATCAAGTTTCTAAAGCAAATCTGACACCAAACTTTGCAAATTTATTTTGCCTTGTAGGAGTTAATTGTAAGGGGATGGTAAAAGATGTTATAGAAATACAAATACACAATAAATGTAAGTTGGTGAAATGCAGGAGAACTTAACTCTGAAGGTAGAGGGAAATGACTTGCAGGTGGCTGGGAAATAGGAGTGGTGTGTAGGGTGGAACCTGAACGATGATGAAGTTGCGGACTAGAGGTAGAAAGGGTACTGTAGGCAAGGAACATTCGTAGGTTTGGTCTGGCACGCTGTGGGTGTGAAGTGAGGAAGAAATAAAATTGGAAAGGCACATTGGAGATGAAAAGGTTATACATTTCCAGAAAGAGGAGTCTGGCTTTTTACCAGACTTTGCCAGACATACTTGTTGGGGACATTTATTTAAAATATAGTTCTCAGGCCCTAGCTCCTGGAGAGTTGGGTTTGAATCTAGCACAGCCTTTAGATAGATGAGCATCATCTTTGATACTGAGTGAGTCTGTGGTCTTTGCTTTGTGTAAGTTTAGGGAATTTTTTAGTGCCCTAAGAGTAATAACTATTTCTGTAATGTGTGTTACAGGAATCCCCTGGTTTTGAGTCTGGGCTGTTAGGTAACCAGGGGTACCAATAGGGAACATCAGTGGGACCAATGTCTGGGGAAATTAAATGAGTGCTTTAACTCAGGAGGTAACTTTGATTTAACAAATGGCGTAGTACTTGCTGTTTACAAGGTTGTACACAGTAATAATAGTGACTGATAAAAATGTGCTTTCTCTAAATGGAAATTCAAAAATATAGAAATTGCAGATCCTTCAAATTTAATCTTTATAAAAACCCTGTGAAATACTTGTATGTATGAAAGTATTCTGTGCTCTATGGCGTAAGGTAACTTGCCCAAGATCACAGTAGCAGAGTTGGCCTCAGACATTCAGGCTCTAGAATCTTTGCTCTTGATAAAGTACCTCTTCATTTTAGTTCCCATCACATAACTCCTTTCTTTGTTTTTACTGGAAATTTTCAATAATGTTAAAACATTCTAAGACATTTTACAAGTCAAATAATGTTATTAGCCCTGGATCCTAATGAAATATGGGTAACTGAAAGCTACTATAGTGGCAGAGAGCAGTCTGCTGTGAGGGTGATTTTATAGTTGATCATGATTCTGAAGAGGGTAGGTACTACTGGCACAGAATTGAAGAATTACCTGCTTTAAAGCCCTTAGGTGGAAAGGGTCTCTGCATACGTAATTTCAGTTTTTAATTTTTATTTGTGGGTTTTACTTACTTTTCTGAGTGTCTTCCCTGATTGCTTTGCTTACTTCTTTTCTGGTACTTTTCCTACTTCTGTTAAATCAGTATTATTTGGGTTTTAACTATATTCATTTCATTTTCTTTCTAGGATCAAGCGTGCTTTCCTTATTGAAGAGCAGAAAATTGTTGTGAAAGTATTGAAGGCACAAGCACAGAGTCAGAAAGCAAAATAAAAATGAAGCTTTTTTAAGTAATAAAAATAATTAAAAGGCTTATTCTGTTATTTATGTTGTAATGTGTTAGTGTGCAGGTTAGATATACTGTATCTGGGGGCCCTGTAATTACTAAATTTTTACTCTTTCTAAATGGCAGCGTCACCGAACAGCAATTGGTCCTGCTGCCCACCACCACCCTCCAGGCAAACTTCTAGAGGCAAAGGTTTGGTGATAAGTAGTCTTCAAAGGCTGCACAGCTTTGGAATAACCGCTTTCCACTTGCATTAGTCGCTTAAGCCTGTTGGTGAAGGCTAAACTTTTGACACCTGATACTGTCATGCCCTCTGTTAGTTTTTTGTTTGTTTGTTTAGATTTTATTCTTTCTTTTAGAGAGAAGGGCAGGGAACAAAGAAAGGGAGAGAAACATCAATGTATGGTTGCCTTTCACCTGCCTCCAGCTATGGGCCTGGCTGGAGACCTGGCTTGCAACCTGGTTATGTGCCCTGGCTGGGGAATCGAACCAGCTACCTTTGGGTTTGCAGGCTGGCACCTTATCTACTGAGCCACACCATCCAGGGCCCCTCTATTAGTTTTAATTACCTTGTTTCTATAGGGTTAGTTTACAAACTGAAAGAACATGAGATATAAAGGCTACACAATTTTGAAAGAATACAGGCTTCTCCCTCAGAGGGTTCCCTTTAGAACACCCAGATAATAACCCTGCCACCTTCTGCCGGGCCAGCCCGATCCTAGGCTGTGCACAGAATTCCTTGCCATCAAAAATACTGTTGAAGCAAAGCACAGGCAGCTGCAGCACAGTCATCCAGACATCTTCCAAGGAGAGAAAGAGTCCAGAGTGCTTTTATTTGAAATCTACCCCATTATCCCATGCACACTGGAGGCATTCAGCTAGCATTCAGCTAGCCCAGCCCTAAACTGTACTGTTGCCTCAGCAAACTCCTTTGGCCCTTCCTACTTCTCCCCAGTGATCTGATCAGATTTCTCTTACTGACAGCAATGCAGTGATTTTCAACATTTTCCAGCTTCTGGTGCACATACCCTTAAAATTTTACATCAAAAGTATTTTGCCCATCTGACAAAATAGGTATAATTTTGGTTGATTTTAAAAAATTAAAAACAGGTACCTATACTGGATATAAGGATTAACCAAACAACTTCATGCAACATGCTCAACAAGATGCAACTCAACATACATATGTGTGATTCACTGAAGGGCATTCACACTAGATAGATGTCTCCTCTATTTACTGTTGTCATTTTTATCCAAGGGGAAAAGGTCGGCACCCCTAACTAAATAGTCAGGTATTGCATGTTTTAAAATTTTGGCAGCACACCTTTGAAAACCGTAGTAATGAGAGTCAGTGATAGCATATTTTGATGGTGACTAGAAGATAAGTTAGAGGGGAGTGGCCCATATATCTGAGTGTCTGAATACCACTTGGATCATTTTCATAGTTCTTTCCTTTCACCAAGTATTTTAGGACAAACCAGTACTCAAGGTATTTGGAACGGGACTGATTTTACATTATTAAATCCTCTTACTTTATTTTCAAAATGGTCTTAATTTGGAGCATTTGAAACTCACCAAATAGTGAACTATACAAAGTCTCATGTCCATGGGTCTAATGAAATTTAAATTCAGATTCATCTGTAATGCACATCTAAACAGTAATAGACCTTAGTATACAGGGTGAGGCAAAAGTAGGTTTACAGTTGTTTGTATAGGACGTTATACAATAATGAGAATGAACTCTCTTGTACTCATAACTAAACCTACTTTTGTCCCAGCCTGTATTTTCTCTGAGCTATATATTGTTTCTGACAACTCTTCATGCAGAACTATGTAAAGATTTTAGTAGTTCATTCTTTCAGTGCTGAGACTACCAAGCATCCACCCAAATATTCTGTATGTATAAATTCTTTTGAATTGTCCTCCAAGACCATTTTATCATGCCATGTCAAACTTACTTCCAATCTCAAGTAGAAAGAGGCATCCCCAGGCTACTTGCTAAGCTCAGAAGTCTAGAAACTCCACTGAAATTTTGTGTAAATGTTGACCCTTTGCTTTTAGACATTGCTATTGACCTGTGTTATGCAGAGGAGCATTTCCGCTTTATAATAAATGTGGTACCCTTTTCTAAGGAAGGAAAAAGGCAGACATCTTTCTGGCCTCTTGAACACTTCATTGTACCACACAGTCAGCTAACTACTTTGGTAGATTTTTAATGAATATTTTGCAGAAGAGAATAAGTGGGCTAGGCTGGCATATGAACTGAGGCAGTTAAAAATTCCTCTTTCAGAATGCTGACAGCATCTCCATAGTAATACCTAACACCTATTTGCTATATGCTTGACATCAAAGCACTTAACAGCATTTAGTCTTCCCAACAACCCTGTGACACCTTTGTTATTCCTATTTCATAAATATTACACAGGTGATGTAACTACCCATTGGAATTTTTGCACACATATTTAGGGAGTTGAGATTGAATGACTGCTCACCCCCAATAAATATTTAAGCACAGGAAATGGTAGTTGAGACCCTTCTTTATATTTTCTCAAATGATTGAGATCCATCAGGTTTTCTGCAATGCCTTTCCAATCTGGATTGTTAAGCAGCCAAAACAATACAATTATTTTAGGTAATGTTTAATCACAATACAAAAAGATTTTCAATAGGTATATAATTGAACATCATTGGATTCCGAGGTAGGTAACATCTCATTTCTCCATGACTTGGTGAAGCTGATAGGCACTACATGGGCCTGTTTTGTGATTATGTGTGTTTTGTGTAAGAATCTAAAAATTGGTACTTTAAAAATAACACTGTCAAAAACAATGCCTTAAAGTTTATACTTAGTTATTTAATTGCTCAAACTTATTTTATGAAAACCATGAGATGTAATTTTTAATAATCACTGTGGAGGGAAAGCCTCCATGTGCCTGTCAGGCCTCTTTCCTTCCTACTGCACAAAATCCCATAAACAATTTGACTGAACACAGACTCTAATGTGAGGACTATCAAGTTTCCACAAAATAAATGGGTTAACTTAGAAATTTGAGAAAACTAAAGCATTAAAGTTACATGCTTTTCAAAGAATTCTTTTGGTTAAATGGTTTAACCTTTCCCAAATTTGAAATGTTTTCACTTTTATTATAAAACATCTTTGTAGGCAATTTAGAAAGTATGGAAAAAGAATGGAAAAAATCCCTTTTAATTTCAGTATGCAAATAATCATTTTTAACAGTTTAATGTCTTCCCATTTGGTTTTCTAGGCATAAGATAAACATTTTAAATAAAAATGGAAGCATACTTTTTATGTAAATTTTCAACCTCAACCTCTGTGAATGTATTTATTTTTTAAAATTATTTTAGTGATTAAACATGCCATCAAATCTATGTTCCATAAATTATTGTTTTAAAGACTTTACTTATTTTTAGAGAGAGGGGAAGGGAGGGAGGCAGAGAGAAAGAGAGACATCAATGTGTGGTTGCCTTTCGCCTGCCTCCAACTTCAGACCTGGCAGGAGACCTGGCTTGCAACCTGGTTATGTGCTCTGGCTGGGAATCGAACTAGAGACCTTTGGATTCTCAGGCCCAGTGCCTTATCCACTGTGCCACCAGCCAGGGGACCTTTTTTTTTTTTTTGAACATTTGGGCTCTTTCTAATTTTTCTCTATTTTAACATTTGTAAGCATGCTTATACATCTAATTAATTTATGCTTTTTTTAATTCATAAACTGGTATTATAGACTTCAATAGTCAAGTTTAATTTTGGGGGTTACAGCGATGCCTCCTAAGTGTCTTACTTTTACTGAAGCTCAGGCTTCAGTAACTAAGCACTGTAGATAGGGTGGCTTGAACAACATCATTTATTCCTCACAGTTCTGAAAAGCTGGGAAGTCCAAGATCAAGGTGCTGGCAGATTGAGTTCTCAATGAGGGCCCACTTAGTGGTTTGCAGAGAGCCTTGTTGCATCCTCATGTGAGAGAGCAAAAAGAAAAGCAAGCTCTCTTGTCTGTGCTCTGACAAGGGCACTAAAGCCATGATGAGGGTCCCAACATCATGACTTAATTACCTCTCAAAGGCCCACCTTCTAATGCATCAGGGAGTAAGTTTCCAATATATGAATTTTGAAGGAACACAAACAAATTTAATACTAAACATTTCATATACATAACACTAAGGATGTGAATTGTGCCTGATTAGTGACCATTTCTTCATCTGTGTTAGATTAGCCACTTACGTTCTTGACCACAGACCACACTTCTTCACCCTGACTTTGCTAATTGCTCTCCACCTCCCTCCTCACTCACTGTCCAGGGCCGGTTCTCTCCTCCCGCCCCTATGCTCGCAGGAGTGCAGAGTTTGCATTGTGCTGCGTAGCTATAGAAGACCGTACACGCAGTGCCAATTCTGTCCGAGTGACCACAATGGATTCTGCACTGTTCTAGGTTTTGACTTTATTTTTAAAACCAAGTTTTTATTAAATCCAGTTCTGTGAGATAACTTTAAGTATTTTTGATAGGTTCCTAAAAAGACATGTAAATGTAGTCAGTGGTTCCTTTTTAAAGTCTAATATTTCTCCTTCCATTGAATTGCTTATAGATTGCATTAGAAGAATGTGGGGTGGGGGGCAGGGAGAGTTTTTCACCCCTAAAAGCAGAAAATATCCATATATTAAATAAGTAAATCAAGTTTATTTTCAGCAGTGTAACAGCATACATGTTTTACCCTAATGATTTGGAGCTTGGGCTCCCAGAACTTCTGACAGACAGGGCTGTATCCATCTTTAACTGTAAACTATTTTATCACATTAACTAAAATCATATGCAGGCATACATTACAGACCTTGTGGCTTTGGTTCCAGACCCCACCACAATAAAGAAAATATCACAATAAAGTGAGTCACATGAAGTGTTTGATTTCCCAGTAGATATAAACTTGTATTTATATTATACTGTAGTCTATGAACTTGCAACAGCATTATGTCTAAAAACTGTACGCACCTTAATTAAAAAATACTTTATTGCTGAAAATTGCTAACCATCACCTGAGCTTTCAGCAAATCTCAGTCTTTTTGCTGGTTTAGGGTCTTACCTTCAATTTGTAAAATAAAATAAAATAAAAAATTTAAATGCAGTATCTATAGAGAATAATAAAGTGAGGCACAATAAAATATGTATGCCTCTACCAATCTTTGGAGTAAGATTGTGAAGCAGAGCTGAATATTATGATTTTTCTCTGAATTACTTACTGCTGTAATTATTAGATCTCATCAACAGAGCCAGTGGTAAATGCAGCCAGCTCATCCTGGCTGTCAGAGCCAATTGTGTGTCTGCTTCCAGTTCTGCTGTGATGTCAGTTGGCCTGATGGAACTATTTACACTTGAGAAATCAGCAAACTATCTTCATGAGTTTTTTTCCCTAAAGGATAAGATTCATAATATTTCTAGATCAAAGAATGCTTTCTGATTCCCAAAATATTACTATTCAATGATTTTAAGTAAAGTTTAAATGTTTCTGGAAAATTTGAATGATTATATACATATTTTGCCATTCATTTACATTCCGTTATAATTTGCCTTAGCTTTCATTCATCCACTCAACAAATATTTATTAGAAACTACTAAGTTCCAGAAACTGTGCTGCTGGGTATATATTAATACAATTGTCAACAAAGCAGACTCTGACCCTGCTCTCCTGGTACATAGAGGAGATCATGCTAAATGGGGATGCAAGTACATTTTTAATTGCACACATTGGGATGAGAAGCATGAAAGGAAAGTAGACAGTGTTGTTCAACAGTGTAAGAATGGAATCACCTGGGAGATTAACAGGCTTTTCTGAGAAAGTGATATTTAAGCTCAGAGCAAGAATAAGTATATGCCAGCTGGGGGAAAAGTAGGGAGAACATTCCAGACATAAGAAACAATATGTGCTAATATCTTAAGGAACAGCTTTTATTAAAACAAACAAACAAAAAAACGTAGTTCATGCAACCCAATTCACCCTCAATATTTAGAGCCCAGTTAATCTGTCATATGTGAACAAATTGTTAATTAGTAATATGAAACATTGCTGTTAGCAAATAGCTTTTAGTCACCTATCAGCCCCACCCCTCCACAAGACCTGTGCTACCTTTTCCTTCCTAAGGGAGACCAGTGAAGGAAAAGCTTTCTTAAATTTTATTCTAGTTAGGAGCAAAGACATCTGGTCTACTCTGCTCTAGAGGGTAATTTAATTATACAATCCCCTAGATACTTTAGGCATAAACCTACTATTAAAGAGGAAAAAATAAAAATTATTGAGTGAATTTCCCAGATATTCATTTAGCTTCTATATTCCTTGGCCTGTGCTCTGCGCTCTCTCTCTCTCTCTCTCTCTCTCTCATTAGGAATAGGCTTACAGCTTGACATGCCTAAGGAACAAATAATCTTGAAGAAAACTTCAATGTTTACCTCATCAGTTTAAGTTTTACAAAGACTTTATATATATGACCTATTACAATTACTCACTCTAGTGATATGTGTGGAAGCAACTACAGACAATACCTCAATAAATAGTCAGGGCTGTATGACAATCAAGCTTTACTTACAAATGCTGATATTGGGTCAGATTTGATCTGCAGGTTGTAGTTTGGGGAACTTATGGATGATCCTTCTCTTCCCCTCTCTCTAAAAATAATAAATAAAATCTTAAAAAATATTTTTTAAAATTGATTTCAGAGAGAAAGAGGATGAGAGAGAGAAACATTAATTTGTTGTTCCACCTACCCATGCATTCATTCATTGGTTGATTCTTGTATGTGCCCTCACTGTGGATCCAACCCACAGCCTTGGTGCATTGGGACAATGCTTTAACCAACTGATCTGCAGGCCACGTGTACCTCTTGATAAATTAGTTTAAATGAATGGTTGAAGCCAATGACTGGCACCTATGTGGCATTTTAGAAATTTTTTTGGGCACCGATGCAAGACATTCTGTAAGGTATAGGACAGTCTGCTCAATAAATTGTCCCAAGTCCTACATTCCTTTTCAATATCCAATCAGGTTTTTATGTTGGTGAGAAGCCTGTTTTTTATTATCCAAGCCTTAGTAAACTCCATTTAAATGTAAACAAAAAGTATTTTTGCATGGTTTTAATAAATACTGAATTTCCAAGGAATGCACTGTCTAAAACCATGGGATATTATACATTTTTTCCCCTGAACATTATCTAGAGAAAATTCAACATTTTGGGGAAAAAAAATCTTAGGCAAGGTAATCCAACACTCCCAGTTTTTTTGGAAACTCTCTAAATGTATTGATTTACATTATTTCTTAAATATTTGGTGCTGAGTGTCTTTTGCACAAATCTGATTAACAATATGTTAAATTGTGCATAAATGCTTTGCTTTCTAAACAAGTTAGAGAACTGTTATTATGGGCAAGTGCTCCCACCAAGGAGTTTTAAGTATATTAGCATTTGGAAAATGATGGCAAAGAATTCGCAAACATTAACTGTGCACGGGGTGTACACCAGACACTATCTGGCATTGACCCTGAGATAATTCATGGAGTATACACAGTCTCCCACCTCCCCAGTCTTCTTTCCTTGCCCCACTCTTCCCATACACACCAGCATGAGGCTTGGTATTGAGGACAAAGTGTAAACTCCACTACTTACCCATTACTGGCCTTCAGAAACTACTTAAAATTATCTGAGTCTCTGTTTTATAAACACTCAAAATGGGCACAAAAATCACTATCTTCCAGGACTGTTGCAAAGATTAAAGATGCCTAGCACCTAGGAGGTACTTAATAAATGCTAGTTCTGGGTCTCTTTCCATCTCTCCTCACAACCTTATCTCAGAACACATCTGCCATCCGCCGTTGTGCGAACATAAATCAGTGTGTTCCTGTGGACAGTTTACATTTCAGCTTTATAATTATTGATAGCGAGTTGAAAGACCAACCTCTGCTACCGAAATTTTTAAAAGGTGGAGCTGATCATTCAATCTGTGAAAGACAAGGCTCTAGCTATCAAACAGGAATACAAAGCTAATAGGTAATGCCAAGGGCACGTCAAGGGTGAAGAACACACTGCAATTATGCCTATTTACAAATCCATCATCAGGGACTCAAATAAGGTTTATCATATGGAATTTCTGTTTTAAACATCTGAGCATTATGATATAGATGGTGGCTTTCACACTTTAGATTCATCTAAGACTCTGCTGGGGAGATGGTTAAAATGCACATTTATGAGCCCCATCTAAGACTTTCTCAATCAGAATCTCTCAAAGTTGGACCCCAAACCTTCATTTTAACAAGCTGAAATGGATCCTGGACTGCCCTTTCACAACATATGGCATGCGCAATGTGATGTTAGATGATGTATTATAGAATTGTACACTTGAAACCTATATAATTTTATTAAGCAATGTAATCCCAATTAATTCAATTAAAAAAAGACATGGTAGAAAGCATATATAATTTGGTATTAGACAAATATGAGTTTAAATACATCTTAGGTCCATCATTAACCAATTATGTGACTCTAAGCAAGCTTCTTACACTCTATAACCCTTAAGTCACTTCACCTACAAAATGGAAAATAATATAACCTCAGAGGTTCTATGGGTCCAGTGAAATGTCCTGTGTTATCCACACCACAGAATAATAGACAATCTTTTCCTGCTTCCAGTGCAAGACCTGCCTTACTATATACACTTAGGGAGAAACAAAGTGCATCAAGATGGCCACCATGAAATCTTCTCATTTTGAGTGATTAAAGTGATCCTGTTGGAAATAAACCAAAATGTCAAGTGATATCTTATCCTCCTATATCATGTTTTACCCAAAATGATTTTTCTCTTTGTAAAAAAATGCACACCCACACACACATGCTGAAAGTGCCAAGCTGTGTTTCATTAGTTCTGGGCAGAAGCATGTTAGGGTATCTGAAAACCACAACTGGAGACATCTATTCCGATGGGCCTAATGCTCTGGGTATTTCCTTTCAAACCCGAACTTTGGGGAAAAGTACTTTGATATAATGTACATGTGGAAATATTTTACAGCATTCTTAAAATGTTAGATATTTTATTCAGTATATATGTATAAAACATACTTTTCAATGTGGGCAAATATGGATATATCAATGTCTTTGAAGGGCCTCTTGTCATTTCTGAACTAGAACCATTTTGTTTAGTTTTGTTTTGCTTCGTTTTGTTAAATCAATGTAAGTGTGTATGAAAGCGTCAAACTGGCAGCCCTGGAGACAGTGGTCTTTTTCTGGGCTTCTGGCAGCCAGCAGGAGCAGCTGCTGTTCAAATGTACCTCAAATACCTTACCTCTGGAAAGATAATTTCTGGAGGTGAGAAGGCGCTTTGATTTCTTCCACCCTCTGAAAGGTATCAGTGGGGGATGATGGTGGTGTGGTCGGCCATTTACACAGGTCTTCGGTTCTGAGGCCATTGCCATGTTTCACATGTGCAACCAAATTGCAATCTGGGTTCTGGTTCAAATTCTTCTGAAAAGATTAAAGCCTGTTGTTTTAAGTGCCATTTTTAATCTTGGGGTTATACATTCCGTGGCAAACATTCTTCATCACAAGAATATATTAGTAGTGACTACTTGCAAGGGAGAAGGAATGGGCAAGGGAGAAGATAAGGGGAAGATGGCATTTGATTTTCATATTTTTATCACTTGTACCCTGAATTTTATAACGGAACATGTAATCTTATTTTTAAAAAGAACAAGGATCACCTGTATGGTGGTATTATAGGTCACTCTTGTTATATATTCTTTATAAATTTCTGAATTGAAAAAATGAAATCTAAGAAGTTTACTTTAAAAAGCTTCATTAGAGGGGAATTTAACTAGACCTCAGTATGCTTTAAACTCTTAAATTATATTATCAGTTTATTCTCTTGAATAAGGTATAGATCTTTTCTATAACATTATCAAAAATACTGATAAACCTTACTGTACTTACCCCCAAAAAGCTTCACTAGAAATTACTCCCTTTTTAAAAAATATTTAATAACCAAAACATGCCAGACAAGTACCTTCCTTTTACTTTTGATTTTTTAATTTCCTTTTTATTGTTGTTCCACTACAGTTGTCCCAATTTTCCTGTTGCCCTCCACTGCCCTGCCTCTCCCCTCCTCCCACTTTCTCCACCCCCATTCCTACAGTCAATCCCATTTTTCCCTTTAAAAAAATATTTTATTTATTATTTTTAGAGAGAGAAAAAGGGAGAAAGTCAGAGAGACATCATTGTATGGTTGCCTTTCACCTGCCTCCAGTTACAGATCTGGCTGGAAACCTGGCTTGCAACCTGGTTATGTGCCCTGGCTGAGGAATCAAACAAACGACCTTTGGGTTTGCAGGCCAGCTCCTTATCCACTGTGCTACCAGCCATGGCGGGTATTTTTTTCTTTATTCTTTTTCTTTCTTTCTTTCTTTTTTTTCCCCTTCTCTCTCTCTCTCTCTCTCTCTCTCTCTCTCTCTCTCTCTCTCTCTCTCTCTTTTTGCTTTTATAAGCTATATAATCTGCAAGGCAACTAGATGTAAAAGAAAATATTCTGAGTTCCATATTTTATTCATCTGAAAACGTTGCTTTCACAAGATTTTTCTTTCATCATGAAGAGTTAACCATTTGCATTTTAAAGATACGCTGGACCGCCCTGGGAAGCAGCCTTTCCTCTTCCGTTAGGCTTCATTGCACTTATTTGATCACAGCATTGGGACGAATTTCTTAAAATAAGTTTGCCTTTTCACCATGCTTGCAAATATACTTTGAAAATCTTAAGTCACCGAATATACATTTGGGCGAAGTTAAAATTGTACAGAACTGTGATTCCTGGGAAAGGGAACTCCTGCCCTGCTGTGGCCACAGACGGACTTACACGCGAGCAGTTAGAAACACAGTTAATGGAGTTGCACCCGCTTTGCAGAAAAGGTAAAAAATATGTGCAGATTACAATTATTTTCCTTTAAAAATTTTAATGGAAAATACACGACTGTGTTTATATATTACAGAAAATTATTTTCATAGCCAATTGGTAGGATAAATTCTATATTAAATTATTACTATCATTAAAAATATTCTCATCCACTTCTTCCCTCTGCAGTCTGGCTTCTCCTGACATCATGCTACTGAAATGAATTAATTAAATTGCCCATCATTCATGCACATTGATCATGATGCTGTGTTCTCAGGCTGTGCCCAATAGGTTCTGTTGAGTTTCACTCCATCTTAGCTTTCTCTGCTGCGCTTTCCTGGCTCTTCTGCTCTTTGATCTCGCTTTGCTACTTTGTAGTAACCTCGTAGTTATGTAGGTGCTTCCCAAGGCATCATCTTCAGCTCTCTTCCCTTTCACTCTTAACTTTAGTCTGTGAACCTCTAAAATTATAGATGCATTTGGGAGTATGTGTGTTCTGGGAAGAGAGCTCATGTTTTTATCAGCTCCCCAAGGAGGTCAGTAGCTCAAACAAAAACCCCTTCCTGCCCCCTCTCATGTTTCAGCATATTTATACACTGATAATAACTCCCACTATCACCTACACACTGCTGGCTCTTATATCTCTAACCCTAGCCACTTTCCGACCTTTGCCAGGGTCCCCTCCTGAAGGGTCCTTGGAGAACAACAGTGCTCACCAGGCAGAGGGCAGGACTCAGCCTCCCGCCACTTGTGTCTCCCTGTGAGAGGCTTTGAGTGAGCTGGGGACGATGAGCATGGCACATACATGTAATTAAAACCCTCCGGGGAGACGCAGCTCTGCTCCAACCTGGTTCTTGCTATCCACCCAGGCGCTGCTGGACCCTGGCCTTGCCCCCGTTTGCCCCTTTGCCTCTGGGAACAACCTTCTGTGCAGCTCCAGCTTTTGACACAGCTGCAGAGTTACCTGGGGCCATTACTACACAGTACCCTTTCATCAAAGCCCTGTCTCTCCAGAAAGACCAAGCCTCCTATCCATCAGTTGATTGAATTCAACTGACTCTGCCTGTGATAGAGCTTTTAAAATCTTTCTGCTACCACCAGTCTCCCTGTGCTCCTAATCCCCACAGTACTGCAGGCACTCATCATCTCCCAGTTGGACTACCACATGCAGGTCCTAAACAGTCTGCCTCATGTCTTTCTGCTGTCCCACCCATCTTCCAAACATAGAACTGATTGTTTCCATTAAAAATAGTTTAATTGTATCAATCTAACAACTTATATAAAATCTAAATTCATCATTGCAATAAAGATGTTCCACCATCATCTTCTAGCCTTCCTTTTTGTGTTTTAAAGTCTATTTGATTGATTATGCTAATACAGTTCTCCCAAATCTTCCCCATTTACCCACCTCTACACAGCATCCCCCACTCCCTCAGGCAGTACCCCATGGGTCATGAATATCAATTCTTCGGCTACTCCATTTTCTATACTGCACTTAACATCCCCATGGCTATTCTGTGACTGCCTATTTGTGCTTGTTAATCCCTTCACCTTTCGACCTATTCCCCAGTCCCCGCTCCCATCTGGATGCCATCAAACCATTCTCCGTGTCAATGAGTTTGTTTCTATTCTGTTGTGTGCTAATCTGTTTTTAGCTTCAGTTATCGATAGATGTGTATTTATTGCCATTTTATTGTTCGTAGTTTCGATCTTTTTCTTCAATAAGTCCTTTTAACATTTCATATAATAATGGTTTGGTGATGATGAACTCCTTTAGTTTTTCTTGCCTGGGAAGCTTTTATCTGCCCTTTTACGCTAAATGATAGCTTTGCTGGGTTATTCTTGATTGTAAGTCCTTGCTTTTCATAACTTTGAGTATTTCTTGCCAAACACTTTTTGCCTGCAAAGTCTCTTTTGAGAAATCAGCTGAGAAGGGAAAAAACTGAAGAGACGTGAAAGAGGTTCAGTTGTTAAGATGACACATTGAAGGATCAAATAAGATGCAAGAGTCAAAGGTTTGCTTATTGATTTATGTAACAAATACTTACTGAGTATGTGCCGGCATTGTGAGAGATGCAAGGACTTCAGTGATGGAAAACATATTATTGAATACATTGAGTTTCTGATACTATAGTTGGCTGCCTGGTGGTGCATAGTAATGGAAACAAATTTGGGAAGTATTATTATTCATTCTTCACAGAATACAGCAGTGAACAAAAAAATACTTGGGAGAGAGATATGCTGACATAAGACTAGGAATGATATCTGCTGTGCTCTGAAAAAGTAAAATATTTAAAAGTTAAATTTTTTAATTTTAATTACAAAAGTAATATGTGCTTATTAAAGAAAAATTAGTAGATACATGCAGTTCAAAGAAGGGAAAAATAGCCCTGGCTGGTGTAGCTCAGTGGATTGAGTGCCTGCCTTTGAACCAAAGGTCCTCTGATTCTCAGTCAGGGCACAGGCCTGGGTTGTGGTCTGGGTACCCCCAGCTAGGGGTATGGTAGAGGCAACCACACATGGATGTCCCTCACTTTCTTTCTCCCTCCCTTCCCCACTCTCTAAAAATAAATAAAATCTTTTAAAATATGAATGGAAAAATAAGTTATCATCTTATATATAGATATTAATCACCTTTATGGCCCTTCATACTTTTTCAATGCACGATGGGTAGGAAATTCATACAATAACAAATGGGCCGACACCTGACATACAAGTTTACAGTCTTATTTTCATCATTTAAAATCTATTGTGAACATCTGTCCTTTTCAGAAAATAAAAGTTCACAGTATCATTTTTAATGATTGAATAGTATTTACTACATGGGTGAAATTAATTTGCTGAATCCTCTATTTTCAATTTCATATTTTTAACATTTCAGAAATAACTGACAATCAGGTGGATTTTTGTTTCACTAGTTGAAAAATGTCTCTTAAAAATAATGTTTCTTGGCCTTTGCTGGTGGCACAGTGGATAAAATGCTGGACTGCAAACCCAAAGGTCGCTGGTTCAATCCCCGGCCAGGGTACATAACCAAGTTGCAAGCCAGGTCTCCAGCCAGGCCTGTAGCTGGAGGCAGGGGAAAAAGGCTACCATACATTGATATGTATGGTTTTCTCCCTCTCTGCCCCTCTCCCTAAAATAAAATCCTTTTTTTTTTTTTTTTTAAGATTCTATCCATTATTCTTAGAGAGAGAGGAAGGGAGAGAGGTAGAAAGAGAGAGAGACATTAATGTATGGTTGCCTTTTTCCCCTGCCTCCAGCTATGGATCTGGCTGGAGACGTGGCTTGCAACCTGGTTATGTGCCCTGGCTGGGGAATCGAACCAGCGACCTTTGGGCTTGCAGGCCTGCGCCTTATCCACTGTGCCACCAGCCAGGATTAAAATAAATTCTTAAAAAAAAAGGGGGTGGGGGGGGTGGAGGTGCACACTAATTCAGAACTACAATACATCCTGAAGAGTTTTTGGTAAATATAGTTCCAGTGTAGCTAAGTTCGCACAATATAAATACAAATCCACCACAATCTAGCCCTTGCCAACTTTGTATCCATATCACTTTTAACCATATTTAACATAATTTTAAAACAAGGGCAGTAGCAACAGCTTGCTTTCTCTTAACATAGTGCAACTATTTCTCCTATAACTGTACCATGCTTTCTCTCCAAAGAGTAAACGAAGTCCTATTATCCATTTTTGGGCAATAGTCATCCTTATTCTAGATAAGTCATGTTCTATAGTCAGTAACTTTGCTCACATGGTCATAGTTATTATTATATCTACATTCATTTAAAACTACACTCTTTCACTACACATTGATTATTCCCTTTGTCCCCAGCAAGAACCCTCAGCTGGTTGTGGTTCCTTGTCTGCAGAAGTGAACTAAACCTTAATTCCTGAAAGGTTTGACACATTAACAGTCCCACCCTATTTTGGGTCATTGTAGTTTTCCATGGACTTTCATCACAGAACACGGGAGTACTAAGGGCACCTCAGGGGATCGCCTGCATTCTAGACAGGCCCATACTCTTCCTTGATGCTCTTTTGTAGTGGCATCAAATTTCCCCTTGATTCTTACCATCACCCTTCTAGCGATATGGTGCCCCTCCCAGCATTTTGATTCACTGTCATGAGAACGGTGAATGTTGAGGGGACAGTTTCATCTCTCAGTTTAATGGAACTAGTGATGTTCCCCTCACTGGAAATATTCCTCCTTTAAGGCTAAAGAGGCTAAACCAGTAGAGCCCAAAGTTGTAGGGAATGGGAAGAAAAAAAAATTCACTAGCAGATTAATAAAAGTATCAATGAGAGGCACCATTCTCATTTTTTACTTTTGATTCCTAGACTTATGTATTGTGATTCTAAAAAACAAAAACAGGGTGGGTGGGTGGGGGGACAGAGGGGAGCAAAAAGGGGATGGATGTAATACAACAACAATAAAATTAAAAAAACAAAAACAAAAACAAAAACAGCATCGTTTATTGATCACTGATTTACAACACTTTGGGGTCAATGCTGACATAGCTTTCCCATCACCAGGGATGAGGGCTGGTCAGGAAGCCCCTGGCCAGAAGGAATGTGTATTGTTTAGGGAATGGATTGTAACTTTTTATAATGGATTGTAATCTTTTTATGGGAGTGGCTTCTTGTCCTGTGATTGCTTCTTGACCTTTTCTTTCTGCAAGTACACACTGAGGTAATGTGGTTTAGAGTCATGCATAAGACACGTGCCTCTTTTATCTGGGACCCCTTATAAGGAGCCTCAGACAGGAGTAGATGGGGTCTCTCTCCCACCCACACACTGCCATTGGTGCAGTCCCGTGGAATGTGAGTAATAAACAACACGTCCACATCTGCTAGTGCTTTGGGTGTTTTTTTCAGAATATAAAGAATTCTTAAGCAGCTCCCTGGTTTGGAGCTCCTGCGTTACAAACGCATACTTGCACCTTGGAAGATGTTGTCCCAGCTGACATCATAACTGAGTTTTCCAAAGGCTATTCCACACAGCTGCTTCAAGGTGATGGGCCACATGTTCAGACCACTGAATTCCATAAACATGAGCTAATTGCCACAATTCATCTGCTGTCAAACAAGTTCCTAGGCTGGAAGCAATGCTCTGTGGTGTATCATGATGAATGAATAAGGCATTCCTTAAGTCCATGCAATAGTGACTTTGGGAGCAGCATTTTGGGCAAGGAAGGAAAATTTGTATCCAATGTAAGTGTCTATTCCAATAAGAACCAAATGGCTCCTGGAAGCAGTCTTAGGTAATTAACCTGCCATCTAGTGGGTGGGTCATCCCCCTGGAGCACAGGATTGGGGTCGTATGGTGGGCTTTTTGCTGGTTTCTGCTATTGGCAGTTTAGGCACTCAGTAGTGCTCTAGCCAGATCGGCTTGATGAGTGGAAGTCCATTCAAAATCTTCACCCCTGTTACCAAGGCCACTTTGTCTGTGGGCCCCTTAGGCAAGGACAGGGGTGACTGGGGAAAGAAGATGAAGGATGTTCATAAGATGGGTCATCTTACCCACCTGGTTATGAATATTCTTCTCTACACAGGTTGCTATTTTGTGAGTATTCACACAGGGACACAGACATCTTCACACTTTGTATCTATACAGAGAGTTCTATCCATAAGTTTATCCTACAGACCTCTTCAAAAATTCCCCATCCATCCAATCAAATGATTAGCCACTGCCCACAAATAACTGTTGACCAGTAACTCTGGCCATTATTCCTTTCAGAGAAAATGAATAATCAGGTATACTGCTAAAGGCCGGCCAGTTGGGAAATTTTCTCTCACCACTACACTCAGCATCCTGTCCACCCAAGTGGGGCTATCGTGCAAAGCCATCTACTTCCAAGTAGAGCCAGCACACTGCACAGAACTATCTGTAAAACAAACCCTCGTTGTTTTTGTTTTTTCATTTAACTGGGCATAGGGAACTCTCCATAATGCCACGTGAACAGGTTGAGAGAGAAGAGGCAATGTGGCAGGAATGTGGGCCATGTGTACCTGGATTCCCCCTCATGCAACTTACATGTACTTTCAAGACATACTTGAGCCCGAACTCCTATATAACATTTTCATTGGCTGATGGAATGCTTTTGTAGACATCCATATTTATGGATTGATAGGTGAGACAATGCCAAATTGATGATGGATAGTTCAGGTTACCTGGCTAATAGTTTAGTTTCTCCTAAGGCCCAGTGGCAAGCCAGAGCTACTTTCCCAAAGAGATTGATTTGCAAACGATGGTGTAAGTTTGCTCCAAAGCTCCAAGGCTCTGTGCTGTGAGTCACCTAAAGGGACTTGTCAAAAGCTGCATAGAGCATTCCTATCTGCCACAGACATCACAAGTAATATTGGATCATCTGGGCCATATGGTTCAAATGACAGAGCAGTTGGCTTGACAGGCTGGACTGTTTGCAGAGCCTTCACTTGTTCTGGGTCCCAGTCAAATTTAGCCACTTATTGAATTACTCAGTAAATAGGTAAAAAGAGTAAGATCAAATGAAATTTATGCTGCCTCCAAAATCCTAAGAGATTACCTAAATGTTTTGTGTCTTTCTTAGTGGAGGGTGGAGCCAGATGCACCAAATAACTACCTTGGAAGGAGTAACTCCCAAAATACAGATCACTGGGTCCCTAAAATTTCACTGGGGATCCTCTGATGTTTATTTTGCTCACTTTCCATCCTCCAGCATGTATGTGTGTTACCAATGTACCTTGAAAAATCATTACTTGGATCAGTAGGTTCAATCAGCATATCGTCAGTGCAATGGCATAGTGTGATATCCTGGGAATGAGAAGGCAATGAAGCTGCTTAACTAATCAGATTATAACACAGGGCAGGACTTTATATACAGTCCTGAGACAGAACTGTGAAGGTGTGCTGCTGACGCTGTCAACTGAAAGCAAACTTCTTCTGATGGTCATTCCTAATAGGTATAAAAAGCATTAGCCAGATCAACTACCTAACGAGTGTTAGGGTATGTGATGATGCACCCCAACAACAAAACCAGATTGGAGTAGCAGCTGCAATTGGAGTCACCACATAGTTAAGTTCACATGAATTCACTGTTGTTCTCCAAGATCCATCCTTCTTTTACAAAGGTTAGGTTAGCTAATTGAAAGGAAGGTGGTAGGAATTGCCACTCTCCATCTTTCAAGTCCTTGATGGTGGCATCTACCTCTGCAGTTGCAGGTAGGTAAATGCAGTTTTGTGGATTCCATTTAACCTTTCCTACCATAAGAGCCCCCTCACTCTATGGGTCAGGAAACCAATATGGATATTCTTACATTTCTATGTTTATTCCAATTGTGCTTTCCAGAAATAATTCCAGGGTTCTCATTACCTCTGGAAGGAGAACTAAAATGAGAGTGGTGATGAAAGGAGACTTATTCCATATGTATCTCTGTTGTTTAAATTAATTAGGTAATTAATTTACATTGACCCTGTACCTATGTTTCACTTAGAAATTTTAATTTTCAAATTTAAAAGAACAACAAGACTCACAATTTAATATTGTATTATAAAGGTTTTAAATTTAGATCATGAGACATAATAGTGTGTAACCCAGAGTCATGCAATAAGTGATATTTGAGCTGGGGAAATATATGTACACTGCTTATACAGACTCCAGAATGATAGAGCATAGTTCAAGAGACTCAGCTACACTGTAAAATGTTTGTTTGTTTTTTAAAATATTTTATTTATTATTTTTAGAGAGAGAGGAAGGGAGAGAGGCAGAGCGGGAGAGAGACATCAACATGTGGTTGCCTTTCACCTGCCTTCAGCTATGGACCTGGCTGGTAACCTGGCTTGCAACCTGGTTACGTGCCCTGGCTGGGAATTGAACCAGCGATCTTTGAGGTCGCAGGCCGGTGCTTATCCACTGTGTCACCAGCCAGGGCCAAAAATGTTTTCTTAATAGATCTTGGTTAAAACTATATATTGTAAAGAAAAAACACAAACAAACAAAACAACAAAGCTAACAATTCATTTCCTAACTCATAAGTAACTGAAGTCAGCAGTATTAATAGTCTTGGTAGCTCCAGCTTGCTTAGAAGTTAATTAAAACTTATTTGTGGGGCTTTCCTTCTCTTTTGACTGGCGGCATCATTCCAGATTTTAAGCCTTTTTATTAAGATTTTGTACATTAAACATGAAAATCTTGGTAAATATCAGTTTTAGGTTCCTTTCTTCCTCAGGTATAAATTTCGTTGTACACAGTACAAATTAGTCATTATAAAAACTTTATGTGCAGCTTCAAATGACATTGTGTGTATAATGTTTTAAATTTTTATTTCTACCAACATTTATCTTTCATCTATGTAAAACAGACAACCAATGAATAATTAGAATCTAATGCCTTTGGTTTTCAGATAGACTTTATGTTGTGTTTAAACAAAACATTTCCTATAGGAATATTGTTGTTTAGGACACAAAGGATAACAGATGTGTATATTTTACTCAAGAAAGCTTTCTTTTATACCTGGCATATAGAATATTACAAACTCAAGTAGGAGTATATTTCAAAGAATAAGATGTTAGAAATAAATGAATTGGTTCCTGGAACAAATTTACTTTTTGAAATAGAGTTTAAAAATGTGACAGTAATAATTAAACATATAGAAAAATGTGATCTGTTCTGACTTGACAGTTTTGTCATTAAAAATTATATATTTAAAACTTCTTTGTGTTTTCCACTCCGTATATAGAATTATTTGGTCATAGAACATATAGGAAGAAGGATAAAACCTTGAACATCTTAAATTTGTTTTACACTTAGGGCAATTACCTTTTGGTGTCATCTAATTACAAACTATATTATACTTTCAAAATTTATTTCATTTCCCAAGCTTCAATTTTGTCATATGTGAAGTGGTGATAGTAGTATTTACCTAATAGAATTGTCATGAAGGCTAAATAAGAACCAATCTAGTAAATCACTTGACATAGGGTCTTCCAATCAGTGGATAATGTTAGCTTTCCTCCTGAAGCTATAAAGAAAGCTTAAAAACTTTTCATTTCCTTTTTACTTATTTTTTTTCAAGGCAATATTTTAAATTGTTCCAGTTTTCCTTATTTATAAAATTATGGGAATTTCAGAAACACTCTGCTTTAGTCCCCAGAAAAACTTCCTAAGTATAAATGTGGATAATGCTTCATTATTGGTGTTATTGGTGACCCCTTCATAACCTAGCATTAATGTACCTTCCTTAATACAAAGCTGAGTAAGACTCTGGGTAGCCTATCACTATTGAACGATAAGATCAGCAAGCTTCATCTGTATTTAGAATGAGATATTGCAATGTTTTATATTTTGATTATTATAGTTTTTCAATAATTAAGTCATTCACTTAACATGTAGAACCAATTCATGTTATCCTGTGAAAAACCAGGGGCTCAGTAAAAAACCAACAAACAAAAACAAGCATCCAGTTATCAATGTGTTCTGGATTTATATAATCAGTCACTTTCAACTCTTGCTCCAAAAGGAAATTGATAACTTGCCCAATTTTAAGAGTGTATAAAAAAGAAAAAGACCAAAATATAGAAACTTTTTTTTAGGCCATCTAGTCTATCTCCAAAGACTAATTCTTCATCATAAATTTTCATCACTTGGGTTGCAAGTGTAGCCCAGGCAAGAGATGGTATGGCTGCCACGAGGGTGGCAGCAACGGACCGAAGAAATGTGGATGAATTAGATAGTTTTGGTAGTAAAGACAAAAACACCTGCAGACATTTAGGGTGTGAAGGTTTAATAGGTAGAGAGCAACTAGACTGATTTCAAGATTCCCTGCCTGAAAGATTTTAGCATTTACGAGAGATGGCTGAGCGAGGAGCAAAGTAGAGGCAAGTAGAAGGGTTGTTTAGTATTTCGGTCCCGTCAAGGTATCAACTTTAGACGTCTTGTGATGTCCTCTTGATATATATGATAAATCTGGACAGGATATTTAAAATTTTTTGATACTATATTGCTAGTAAGTATTAATAACTGTTATTATTGCCAACACGATTAATGCATCGGGAAGTAAAAGCTCAGTAACCTAAGACTTGCTCAAGCTCCTATTATTAGCGTAAAAAACGCTAGTAATAAAAGCAGAGCTTTCCTAGCGTTCCCATTCATCCTCCAGTTCCGGGAACCTAGAGCGCCCGGGTCCAATCAGCTCCCAGAGCCGTAGCGTCAGCGCGTGGGCGGGCTCAGATGGATCGGGTTCCCCCAGCTTTTCTGGCAGGGCCACGTAAGAATCCATGCAGGTCCTTGAAGGTACATAAATTACACCTTAATTTATTACCAATAATTGAGCTTCTTATTCAAATTTGTTTAAAATATGAAATAATAACATATTTAGATGCTGCATTTTTGTTTGCCTAATAATTTCTTGCATGGATATATAGATATGTAAAAATTCCTACGAGTGTTGTGGATCTGCCGGTCCCTCCTCCGCGCATGCGTGAGGGAAAGGAAGCGCTGGCTCGTTTCCGGGTGGCGTGTAGGGCTTGAGACCGAGATCTGTCCTTGCCACCACCAGCATGGAGACTTTGTACCGAGTCCCATTCTTGGTGTTGGAATGCCCCAATCTGAAGCTGAAGAAGCCGCCGTGGGTGCATATGCCCTCGGCCATGACGGTGTACGCTCTGGTGGTGCTGTCTTACTTTCTCATCACCGGAGGTAACTCGGGCTGGCGGGGCTGGAGAGGCGCCGGGGCGTGGAGAGCCTCTCCCCGGAGGCGCCTGTTCCAGACTCGCAGCCCCGGGACAAGCATCGCTCTGCTGCTGACCTGTTTAGAGGGTGGAGAGAAATTCTGGGATCCCAAGCATTAACATCCCAAAGGTTTATTTGCCCCCACGCCCTGCCTCCCGCACACCCTTTTTTTCTTTGGCAGCACTGGTGTTCTCACTCCTATTGCTTATCTTCTTCTAGCCTCTTAGCCTAGGGATCCAAATCGAATATATTTTTCAAGGCCAGATTGTTGCTCTTTATTGATTGCCATAGTTTATAAAGTCTAGATGGGGAAAAGCCTGGCCCATTTTACTTCCATGGTTGGTCAAGAGAGTGTGGGACTTATGCCTTTTCTTTGTCCCCGGTCCCTGGCACCTTGGAAGAAATTTGAGAATTCTTAAGTTTGTTCGCTCAGATCTAAGGGTGGGTATTGCTTTTTGTCCAGGTCAACTGTGAATATGAATGAGATTTTCTAAAATCATGGTTTTTATAGATGTTTGACATTGGAGATAAATTTGCACATGGTATTGTATTTCAGAGAGCAGAAGTTGAGAATTTAAATAAGGAAAATCGCATTACTGTTAAAAACGAATGAATTGTCTTATGTTCTTTTCAAATATAGAAAGTTGCAAAAGGGGCGTTGCTTTGTGTAGTGGTGAGCTGGCAATCCAGCTAGTCATTTCAGAGCCACCACCCTTTCAAGCCACCATTCCACAATTTACTCCATTTACTCGACTGTGCTAATGTTAGATTTTGGGAAGTGAGGTGCTTAATTTGGAAGTTGTAAAATTCATTTCTGCTGTTTAGGGACAGTAAAAGTGGTTTTTCTTTTAAGGGAATAGTCAGAGACATCTTCCTTTTCATAGATGAATTATGAGAATAGTTGCACAAGAGGGAAGAATGTGAAACTGTGAGGGTTTAGTCCTAGAATCTGCCTTTGAATTACATTCCCCCATCCCCCAAATAGTGACAGTTTACTTAGGCTTGATTAAATAAATTACACTTAAAATTTTTTTATGTTGATAAGATACTGTCCTTAGCATTGCATTAGCCTTAACTCCTACTCAGCTCTGTAGTGGTACTGTATTGAAGAAATGAAAATGGAAATGCATTTAAAAAAAAAAAAAGTACCAGAGTCTTCATGGGCTTTTATCTGGTAGCCTGTTTTTTGTAATCCTTACCTCCCTTTGCTGAAAGCCTCAGTTTTTATTCTGGCTACCTTTTCCATGTTGATTGTAATGGGGGAGATTCTCTGATCCACCCATGGAGGAAAGTGAAAAAGACACCTTTTAGTGGCCACAGCCATGACATGTCTCAGACAAGGAATTGTTTCGCTACTGGAAAGGAGTCTTATCAGAAAACAGAGTGTACTTTTATAAAGAAACAATATTTATTGCAGGGAAATATTCAGCAAATAATATATCAAGCCCCTACTAAGTTTCAGGCATATCATTAAGAAACAGATATGGACCCTGCTCTGCTGAAATTTATAATGTCATAATTGAGATGGGTTAAATATCACATACATTTTTTTTCAGTAATACTGTTCTTTTTTTTTTAGACTTTATTATTTTCAGAGAAAGGGGAAGGAAGAGAGGCAGAGAGGGAGAGACATCGATGTATGATTGCCCTTCACCTGCCTCCAGCCATAGACCTGGCTGGAGACCTGGTCTGCAAACCTGGCCATGTACCCTGGCTGGGAATTGAACCCTCGACCCTGGGTTCACAGGCCAGCTCCTTGCCCAGCTCCCTCTCCAGCCCCGCCAGCCCGGAAACGATGTGAGCCAGTGCTCACATTCTTATTTTCATTGCAAAAATGCCATTGAAGGAAAATAACAAGAGGTTATGAGAAAATAATGGGAGTTGGGAATATCATTTCCATTGGAGTGTGGTTCCTAAGGAAATGACATGCCAGTCAAAATCGGATGGATTTGGGGAAAGGGTGTATTACGAGGCAGAGGGAGGCGTATGGACAGGCATGGGACTGGGAGACCAAATAGGTGGGTTTTATAGTTGATTTAGATCAGACAAGGTCAGTGGCAGTAGAGATGGAGGAAAATGTAATGGAAGATATTTTCAAAGTAGATTCGGTAGGTTTTGATGGATTAATTGGATATAGAGGGGAGAATGAAGTGTGAATGAATCTTACTAGTGTCTGGTTTGAACATGTGAGTAGCTGAAAGTGTCATTTTCTGAGCCTGAAGAAATTAAGTCTTTTTTGGTGGAGAATGGTGAACCAGAGGTCACTTTGGGATATATAATAATTGGATATAACCAGCTCTAGTTGGATATACGAATTTACAGGTATGAGTCTAGCTCTGAGAAAAGAGGTCTTTGTTGAAGTTGGTTAATAACAAATGTTTTCTGTACTCCTCCCTAAGTTGAATCTTGAAGAACATAATCCCTTTTCTTGGGGGAACTTTAATTTAATGATGCTAACATTATTTGATAAGTGTTGGCACCTTCAGAGTCATTAGCATGTAAAATTAAAGCCCTAGGAAGGAATGAGTTTAATTCGGGAGAGAATGTATGTAAAACATGGAAGGCAAACACAAGGCCTGCAGGCCAAGTGAATCTGGCCGTCCACCTTGTTTTATCCGGCCCAGCACCTTCCACCTGGTCCCCTTAACTGTTAAGGAGTAGTTACATTTATACGTACAGTCCTAAAATTCCATTCGGCCTTTTGAAGGCAACCTCAAGGCTGATAAAGCCCCTGATGAAAATGAGTTTGACACCCCCGATATAGAAAAAGTGGTCAGTAGATCAAACCCTAAGGAACTTTCCTAACACTAGTGGTTTTATGGAAAGGGAGCCCAGCTAGAGAGGTAGCAAGAAATCATGGACAAGAGTATTACAAAAGCCATGAGAAGCCATTTTTCGTTCCAAGAAAATGGACTTAGAAAACTGGATTGAGTGCTGCTGGAAAACCTAAGGTGAGAACTGAAAAGTGGCCATTGAATTAAGCAGCATGGAGGTCATAGGTGATCTTAGCAAGAGTAGTATCAGTGGTGGCAGAAGCCAGGTTGGAGTGAGTTGAAAAATGAAAAGTAAGTGAAGAAGGGGAGACGCAGATTTGCCAGATTTTTTTTTTTCCAGAACAAAACCTGATTTTCTTTCATGAAGGGAGCAAAAAAATGGGATGTTAGCTAGGAAGGTTTGGAGTCTAGGGGAGATTGATGTAAAGAAAGATAGGTTGAAAATATAGGAGAGAGAAGAGATACCCAAAGGAAAAAAGTCTCTAAGAAGGCAAGAGGGGATGGAGCTTGGAGAAGGGGTTCCATCTTCATGGGAGGACGGATTCTTCCTGATAATAGCCGGTGGGAGAGAGATGAGGATGGACACAGGTACCTGCTTGCAGATGCGGGAGGGAGGATTAGAGAATTTCAATATTACTGTTTTGTTAGTGGGGAGAGACACAATCCATGCATCAGAAAAACTGGAAGTGAGAATGCTGGAGAACAATGGAGAAAAACATTGCCAATGGGAGATTTGGAAAACTTTAATTTTTTTTTTTTTAAAACTTAAATTTTTGATAGACATTAATATAAATGAGCATGAATCTCTAGTGCTAATGGTATGATTTAAACATGTTTCCTTGTTTTATATTTAAGCAAGATAATTAGTATCTCTCAACTTACAGAAAAATGCAAACTTTTCTGAAACATTTTCTTCAACTAAAATATAACCTTTAATGTTAAATCTCCTTTATTGTGGAGTCGTTTTGAGTATTAGCAACAGTTACTGATTGAATTTCTTTTATGAGATAATACTGTTTTGCAAGTCATTCTAAAGTATTGAGTTGAATTTCTGAATGGTTTTATCTGAAGTTTAGGAGATTAGCTGGGCCTCATTTGCTTATAATAATATATCAAAGCAGTCCTATTTAAATATAAATGAACCTTTAGAGATAGACAGAAGTAATTCTATTTTAAAAATTTGGAACTCAAGCCCTGGCTGGTGGCACAGTGGATAAGGCACAGGCCTATGAACCCAAAGGTTGCCGGTTCGATTCCCCAGCCAGGGCACATGACCAGGTTGCAAGCCAGGTCTCCAGCCAGGTCCGTGGCTGGAGGTAGGTGAAAAGCAATTATACTTTGATGTCTCTCTTTCTCTCTGCCTCTCTGCCTTCCCCTTTCTCTAAAATAATAAATAAAATCTTTTTAAAAATTTGGAACTCAATCTAATCTATACTGTTGATTTTCATATAGGAATAATTTATGATGTTATTGTTGAACCTCCAAGTGTTGGCTCTATGACTGATGAACATGGGCATCAGAGACCAGTAGCGTTCTTGGCCTACAGGTAAAAGATACCTTTTTGAATGATTTTGTGGTGGGAAAGAAGGTTGCTGAGCCATTACTGCTTACTTAAAAATATAATGAAATGTATGGAGTCCATCTGCATTTAAACAATAGTTTTAAAATTCAGAAATGGCAGGAAGTGTGCAGGAGTAAGAGAAGTATATTATCTATTCACTTATAGGAAATAACACTTCACGATGATAACATAGTTCATTTAAAGTAGGTATCAGTTTAAAATATGTGTGTAGACTATCCTAGGAATCAGCAGACCAGTTTTAAGTAAAGTTTTATAGGAACCAGGCGTCTGTGGCTGCTTTCAAGCTACAGTGGTATGTATGGCACAAACCATATGGCTTGTACTGTACTATCTGGCCATTTAAGAAATACATATTATTTAATAAGAAGCATGATTTTTGAGACATGGGAGTTCCATTTCAGCAATGAAACACCATCCAGTGTGGTTTGATTCACTTGAGCAATGCTTATGGTATTGCTTTCTACAATCCTTGATAACTGTCTAACTAAACATTCTACATATTTGTATTTATACCTTACATTAATGGTATTCTCTGCATAGGATATTCCTGGAAAGATTGTTGTGATTCTCTGGGGAGGGATCTAGATGACATGTAATCTCTGTGGTAGGGAAACCTTTCCCAATGTCATCATTTGTGCTATTTGAATTTTGAACCTGGTGCATGTATTGAGTTTTCAATTAAAGCAATTAGCTAACAAAAAATTTGCACTTTCCTTTCATAGGCCTATGTGTAAATAATCCCTTTAACAGAAAAGTTTACTCTTGAGGGCCCACAAACTCTCAAAATCAGATATAGATAACATACAAAACTTTGCATGTAATTACAGGGATTTATAGATCACTGGAAATTCTTGTGGGGGTGGGGTTCAGGAGCCTTAGTTAAGAACACTTAAAAATTTTTCCCTTTGAAGTAGCAGATTTATTAATTATTATAAAACTTGGCAAAAACATTTCTAACCAGTTCAAAATTCTTTGAAATTGATAACAATTTCAATAGCATAACTTTTAAAAGCTAAACTAAAGTTGTATGTAAAGGATTCATATACGTACAATAATTGGCTTTTTAAGCTCATAATTAAAATGCAAGTATTGATTTCCATAGACAGTTGTGTTGAGGTTTTAAAACTTTTTTGGACATTTCCTCCATGAAGACAAAAGCTTTTTTGTCTGTTTCGTTCATTGTTACGGTCCCAGAGCCTAGAATAGTACTTGATACATAATAGGCTCTCAGTAAATATTTGTTGAAATGAAGATTTGAAAATGTAGTAAAATAGTTGTAAGGATAAGAATAAGAAATTAGCACAAAAATGTTTTATCAGAAACAGGAATTTCAGTCTAAGGAGAAAGTATTTATTTCACTGTGGTCTTTCTTTTTCAGAGTAAATGGACAATATATTATGGAAGGACTTGCATCCAGCTTCCTGTTTACAATGGGAGGTTTAGGTTTCATAATCCTAGACCGATCCAATGCTCCAAACATTCCGAAACTCAATAGATTTCTTCTTCTATTCATTGGATTCGTCTGTGTCCTGTTGAGTTTTTTCATGGCTAGAGTATTCATGAGAATGAAACTGCCGTAAGTTATTAAGTACTTTGTGTAATCAGAAACTTAACTTTAGTTGAAAATTGATAAAATAATTACCTGGATCACATAAAACTTGAGAAGATTTAATTGAAGGCATTTAAACAGCTGAAAATTGTTACTTGCTCCAGGTTATAGCTATAGTTAGTAGCAAAGTTGAGACCAATAGGTCTTCCTGATTGTTATCTTCATGCAAAAATGTAGCTGTTTTGCTGTAGTATCACTGGTCACTTTTTCTCCGAAGTGCTTTTAGTTAGTCTGTAACATAAGGTATTCTAGTAGTAAGGGTAATAGTAGGGAATATTTTGAAGACATGAATTGCTGTTTGTCTTTGATATTAGCATGAGGAAAACCCATTAAATCTTGGAAAGGGGAAAAGGATTTTATTCATACGTTTATTTAGATCGTTTTAATTCAGAAAACTTAGGATATCTTTAGAGTAAAAGTAAATTTGTTTTGTGGCAACTTCTACAATTCCATTTGAGATCTCTAGTTTGAGATGTGGATAACCCTGATCACATTTCCATGTACCCTCGTTTCACCTACGGATGCGTTAGTAAGTAACTACGGGAACTTGAGCAAGCACACCGCACAAAAATTAGCTCCTAGGAAATTCATTTTTTAGGGACTAAGTTAAATATCAAGTGTCAACTATAGTGACTTCATAGAACTGATATCCCCTTATTTTAGTATGAGACCGACAAAGAGAATATAGGAATATATTGGAATTTCGTTAGGTTACTTGTTCTATGTCTTAACCTGTCTATTTATAACACATCAGGGGGGAAATGGGCAGCCTTCCCCCTAGAAAATCAGAAGTATTAGGTTGGCCAAAAAGTCCATTACATTTTTTTTCTGTAAAAGACAGTTTTCATTTTCACCAATACCTTTATTGATTTGGATATTTTGAATACATTGGCTATCTCCTGCTATTGGCTTCTAGTGGGTAGAGGCCAAGGGTGCTGCTAAACCTCTTCCAATGCAAACAGCAGCACCACAGCAAAGAATTATTTGGCCAAAATGTCAATAGTACCAAGAAACTTCAGGAACTTTTAGCAAGTTTGATCAGTCACAGTGCCTTCTCCATACACTGCAGAAATCTTTTCTTGCTTTTCAGTTGCATTTTTGCATTTCTTGAAATAATAAATCATACAACACCAAAAATGTTGCATATTTTCTTCCATCTTCAGTATTAAAATGGCTACACAAAAATTCATGATTTTGATATTTTTTTAATGCAATCTGATGTAACAGTTGTCTATCACAAAACATTCTAACTAAGTTGTTTTGAATGAAGTTAAGGGCAACTAAGCACTACTGGAGCTGCAGTATGGAAGAAACATAAGGACTCTTTGGCTAGCCTAGTACTTATCCTGCAGTCATGTTCCCATCTTAGCTCTGCAGGATGGGAAAGAGCACAGTGCCTTGGTCAGCTGAATGTCAATGTGGCTATATAGTGCTCCTTCAGACTCCCCTGACATTGGCTCTTGTTTTTGTTTGGTGGAAACAATTTAGGCCATTGGCTAAATTGTATGAAGACTAAGGTGCTCTAGCTTTCTCTTTTCCCTCTTTTTTCTGCCCCTGTTGGGAAAGATGTACTGGAAGAGTATTTGGAAGAGGCTGAAGTTTCCATAGCAAAGAAGGAAAGAGGAGGCTCAGGTTGAGGATAAGGGAGCTACTGATTAACAACCAAAACAGAAGGAACTTTTGGAGACAGCAGAAGGGAAATGGGTTGGTTTTGTCCATAGAGCTAGATTCGTTCTCATTCTAAAGTATCTATGTTTCCCTTTCTTCCTTGTGGTTTTAAGTCTTCTCTTTAGCATGTGAGTGTGTTTTTTTTTTTTAGTGCAAGCATTGGACTTTTAGAATAATAGAGCTATTCATTGCTTACTAAAATGCTTTGATAAGCATTTAATTCTCTGGATTGCCTCCATCTTTTGGAGTTATTTATGTAAACATTTGTCTTCCTGTCCCCATTCTGTAGGCCATTATCCAAGATTATGGATTAAGTCAACAACAGGAAATGGGGTGTACTCTCTGGGTTTCATGTGTGAATTATGTTAGATATAATTAAAGCAGAACAGTGTATCTAGTAGTACAGAAAGTTGCTTCTTTCTGTAACTTGTCATACAGGAAACTCCAGGATTTAAAATTTTAAGAGGAAAGAATTTATAGTTCTATCTTTGATAAGAATTTTCATCTACAGCTCCTACTGCCTGATATCTTAGGTGTGGAGTGGGGAGAAACAAGGACAGTTTTAGAACAAAAAGGAAAGAATGGTATTGCATTTTCTGCAATATTTGCAGGCCCCTACACACAGTCCTGAGCCAGGTTTATGAGCATAGGTATTGTACACAATAGAGTTGTGATTGGTACCACTAGCCAGGATGGAATGTGTCTTTCTTCTTGCGCACATGTTATCTTTGATTCCAAGATACATAAACAGCTTGATACATAATAAGTGAAACACTAACAACAACAAAAAGACATTTAGCTCTTACTGACATTACAGTGGATAAGGTCCTGGCCTGTGAACCCAAAGGTTGCTGGATCAATTCCCAGTCAGGGCACATAACCAGGTTGCAAGCCAGGTCTCCAGCCAGGTCCGTGGCTAGAGGCAGGTGAAAGGCAGCCATATATTGGTATCTCTTTCTGTCTGCCTCTCTCCCTTCTCCTCTCTCTGAAAATAATAAATAAAATCTTAAAAAAACAAAACAAATTCTTTAAAACATAAATAAATAAATATATTAAAAAATCAGTAACCGTGGGTTTTTTCAAATCGGGTAAGTTGCTAGCATCTGAGATACAAAGGCTGTGCGAGGAGGTGCATCATGATAACCTCCAGGATTGGGCTATTTCACAGAGTATCATTTTGCCTTTAAACAGGGAAAAACAATAGTGGTGAAATGGTACTATTGATTTTATATTTTCTGACTTATGCTGTTTTAAAGACTTGGTGTCTCCCACTGATAAAATTTTATAAATTAAAACATGGCTTTGATGCCTTGTTTTTTGAAGAAATGTGGATGGTAATAAAATAGAACTATTTTTGACTGTGTGCATACATGATAATGCATTTAAAATGAAAAATCGAATTTTAGTGCCTAATATTTTACTGTACTAGAACAAAGATAAAAAGAAGCAGTTTTCATTTTGAAAATAAATAATTCATAAGCTAATGTATGTGAAGTTTTGTATGAGGTACCTTTTAAATGTACACAGGCTCAGAAAAATAATGTTTGTACACTAGATAGAAAACTTCAGTATGAATCTGTAATTGGTTTTTTAAAAAAATAGAGAATTGTCATTAGATTCTCTTGATCTTCCACCAGCAGGGTATTTTAGAATGAATAGGAGGATCTTCAAATTAAAAAATAAAAGATGGCCTGCTATGTCATCATTAGGTGAAGGGCTTGGGTGGGAGAGGGTTCCTACATTTAAGCAAGTGTGTAAAGCTGTATAAATTAGACTAAATAGATACTATTATGTAGTTGAAGACAAAAGCCTGCTTTACTGAGACTGGCAAAAAAGCCCTTTTAGTAATTAGTGTTTATGAAACCTGATGAGAAAAGCTAGGGAGTCCCTGAGTAAATTCTAAGAGGATGGGATCAATTCAGAAGTTTTCCTAAAAGGGGAGGGGAATGGAAAAAAATAAGAATATAATAATATTTTACTTAAATTAATATCACTTAGGGTATAGGATGATGCATATATGTGATTCTTCCATATATGTGAAATTTAATCCTACATGGTCCAAAAGTATTTTATTTCCTCCTTAACATTCGCATTTGTATTTAGCAAATATTACTTGATAACTATTATTTGCTGGATACTAAACATTAGCATAATTTTGCCATCTTGACTCAGGGTCATTTTACATTTACACTTGTATTAGACATAGTAGTACGTTTTAGTTTTTTGCTTGACCTCCTCCGTGTAACCTGTCTCTTCTCATTGCTGTCATTGTAAGCTCATCCTTTCCTTGCTCCATTTTAGTTCGTCGGTTATTCTGTGATCTGAGGAAATAGATAACTAGCTTAGCTATTTGATTGCTTTTTAAAATCCGTGCTGGCCAAAGGAAAGCTTGATGGCTTGGCTTCTTCAGTCCTTTAAGGTGTTTGAGTCTCTTTGATTTGTTTCCTGGTTGGGAGCTTTATTCAAAAGGTTAAGGTTATAAAGAGTCTGGCATCTGAATAAGCTGGGTTATTTCATGAGTGAAATCTCATAACCAGGATTCATTGTTAACAAAGGAGAGAAGGAATCCTAACAAAAAATGTACAGCTGCTGAGGATGGTATGAGGTAGGAGGAGTGAGGACTTAGGAGGCCAGTTTGGGCTTCCTGTGTCTTGGCTCTGAGACTTCGAATCAGTTGTGTGGACTCTCAGATTCCAAACTTGTTAAGTGAAGTTAATTATGAGACTCAGAGTTACTGTCAAGATTAAATAAGAGGGTATTTTATGTGCTCTGAGCATAATATTAATATTAATTATTTGTGTTTTTACTGTAAAGATAAACAGAATCCTAAAAGTTATGTGTTGCAGGTTGAATTTTGGCCACCATTTTAAAATTAAATAAGTAAGCAATTTCTGTTTCTAAATGAAGAAAGTGAGATTTCTGTTTTAGGGTCATTGGAGAAGATAGTGAACCAGGATTGGGACACTTGTGTTTTAACGTTGGCTTTGTTATTTACTCGCCATGTGGGATTTTGAGCAAACCAATAACTGTCCCCATAGTCTCAAGTTCTTTAATTGCAAAATGAGAACTATATTTGTTTGATCTACCTTTTTAGTACTTTGTCAAGAGTTAAATGAAAGAATGTATATCATAGTATTTGGGGGAAATTTTGGGTTAGTGCCAGCTTACCACAGCACCTGCCTTATATACAGGAGATGTTTGGAAAGAACAGGTGTCTTAAAATAAAGGTTAAATAATTTATGCTGGCTTCTATAGTTAGTTGTTTTTTGTGTTCTTGATTTACTTTCATTTACCTGTATTGCTTATATTACCTTCGTACTTGTATTTGCCAATAATTTTACTTGTATAAAATTCTCACAAGCCTTCATATAATAATTAAAGAAGTTTATTTTTATTCCCTACCAAGAAGTATATTAGTCCATTTGCTCTTCTTTCAACATGGTATCTTTATAACATACTTATAGCATTTTTTTTTTTTTAAAGATTTTATTTATTATTATTTATAGAGAGCAGGAAAGGGAGAGAGGGAGAGAGACATCAATGTATGGTTGCCTTTCACCTGCCTCCAGCTGGGGACCTGGTTGGGGACCTGGTTATGTGCTCTGACTGGGAATTGAACCAGCAACTTTTGGGTTTGCAGGCCGGTGCAATTTCACTAAGCCACCAGCCAGGGTTTATAGCATCTTAATGCTTCCCCAATTTTTCCTAAGGTAGGACTATATGTCTTTGGCAGCTTTGAACAAATATCCGTCCATGTAAGTATTCTTCCACGTTAATTTATGTTGACAGTAACCCTTGAACTTCCAGTACATAAGCATAGCTTACACACTGATTTTGAGGAAGGATACCACAACATAGAATTCTATCAAGAGATTGATGTCTAATAGTGCATGCTCACATATCAGTATATGCAGGTGACAGGTAGCTATCCCTAAAGAATCTTCAGTCCCTCAGGTTTGTCAGGTTTGAAAGCTAGCTGTTGAATAACTTCCAGTGGTGCAGATGTTAATGGACACTTCCTCATGATTTTCTTGAACTTTTTTCTTATGGAGTTCAGATCTTAAAGTATGCTTTCTATGAGGTCCCAAGCATTACAGTAGCAAGTTTACGTGGGGTCTTTAAGATCAGTACTGTACTGTATATCCTAGGAGCCTTTTTATTTTTTATTCAGTTTTTACCTTGCGTGGGAAGTACTAGGTTCTGTCAGAGTTGTGGCATAGGTGGTTGTGTGAGTTAGAAGTTCTCTCTGCACTCATTTGGATCATCCAGACTGATAAAGCAGAAAAAAAATGAGAATGAGTTTTAGGAAGATTGTAAGCCCTGTAGATCACGTGAGTCCAGAAACTGGAAGAGAGGAAAATAATGTGTCTGCTGTGTGCCCAGGCACTAGTAGATCTCAACCCTATGAAGAATTTTGATCTCTTACATTACAAATGAAGAAACTCAACTGAATTAACAATAATAACTAACATTTTCAAGAGTAGCATTTACTGTAGACTTAAATTTTCTTATATGATTCCTAAAACTCTCTGAGATAACTCCACTTTACAGATCAGGACACAGTCAGGTTTGCCCCCATTTACCCACTGCACGTTAGAGGAAGGGCCCAAAGGAGAAAGCTCCGAAGGCAGCAGTGGGGTCAGGCTGTGTTTAATAAACCCTTTCTTCATGTGAATAGCTTTATACAGCCTTTCTTTTTACTTTTTTCCTGATCTTACAGATGTTCTTTACTAATACATTGCAAAGATTTGTTGCAAAGGAAAAAGTTCAGAACTTTATAAAACCAAACTTAATGCTTCCATTTAGAAGGGATTCCAGGGCCTTAGTTGGAATCCTAGTTGTTTGATCCACATGAAGCTTAGCTGCTCAGCAGCTGCACCTCAGCCCCTCCCTGCTGCCTGGATGTTTCCTGAAAATATAGGTGGTTCAAGGGCTCACTTCCCAAGTGTGAGTAGCTCTCTTGATCCTCCCACCATCTTCTTTGGTATTATTAGGGTTTGTATTTATTTATTCAAGATTTTATTTATTATTTTTAGAGAGAGGGGAAGGGATGGAGGCAGAGGGGGAGGGAGACATCAATGTACGGTTGCCTTTCACCTGCCTCCAGCTGGCTGGGGACCTGGCTGGGAATTGAACCAGGAAATTGAACCAGCGACCTTTGGGTCCACAGGCTGGTGCCTTTCCACTGAGCCACCAGCCAGGGTGGTATTATTAGGGTTTTTAGATAAGCAAAATCAGCTTCTTAATGTGAAAAGGTTTATGATTTCTGTTATTGTTGAGAGATTCCAAAGGAACATGATTTTGACTCTTTAATTTTTACATAACACTTAAAAATTTTACTTTCCTCTCTTCATTTTGTGTTACCATATTGTTTTGTAACTTTGTCCTTTGAGGAGGAAGAGTAATGGAACTGAGACCCAGTAAAATATTTGGGAATCACGATGAACATTTTCAGATTGTCAGTTGATTCATCATAAAATTTGTTTAGCTATTTTGCAGTGTTGCTTCCTTTTCACATTTTGTGTTCATACATTTTGTTTCTGTAGGGGCTACCTGATGGGTTAGAGTCCTTTTTGAGAAGAAACCTGCATACTGGATTTGTTCCTGTTACTGAAGTTTTAAAGGCTGAACCAGTCCTCTGAGACAAACATGGAAAAGGATGAAAATCAGTAGAGAAGAAGCAGCTAGAAGAAAACATGGGAAGCATAGTGAAGCTCGAACTAGAATATGTTGGTATTGAAGAGACAAGCTTATCACAGCTTTTTGCCTGCTGAGCTAAACTGACATATCAATGATATTAAAGTGGCTTTGTTTTTTTTTTTTTCCAGCTTTTAATTTCTTAAAGAAAATTAAAGGAAAATATACTCCATTTCTTAAACTATAATATTGAATAGATTGGTTATTTTTTACAACCTTCCTAAGAATTTTTGGAGATAACATTTCTGACTTTCAGAAATTAATGTCAAAGCAGGAAGCAAGATCCCATACGCTGAGAACCTGGGACAGCCGGTCAGCTTTGCCTGTGGTGCTTTACCTTTGAACATAGTGTGACGACATTATTTCACATATGTACGTAAGACTGTTTCCTCAGCAATAGGTGTACGAAAGGAGTAGAAATAAATAATTTTTCTAATTAATACCTGTTTTGATTTTTTAATTAATGATATTATCCTTTTGGTCTATGTTTATTCAGTTCCATCATGTGACTTTTGCTCCTGTTGGTGTCCTGAGGTCTCAAAATACAGTTGGCAGGATGACCTGTGAGATGGCAACTTCCTCATAAATATTCGAGCACCAGTTGCATACCTGTACCAGACTTGTTGGAAATGTGATGTGTTAGGTGAAAGTTCCCTTCAGCCATTCATTTTCAGTAAGGAACACAATTTTGAGCACATCTGAAAACATCTCTAGACTAGTATGATCTTATCCTCAGTTTTGCTAGCCAGGCCTTTCACTTCTCCTTGATTGGCCATGAACTTCACTTTTCTAGTGGCTTACTTAATTCTTATCCTAAAATCTCTAGGTTTACAGAAAAATTTTCTCTTTAGGTAAAAAATTTTTTTTTCTAATTCCAAAGCTGGTTTTAAAATATATGCTCCCCTTTGTTCATAGCAGCATTATTTACAATAGCCAAGATTTGGAGGCAGTGCAACTGTCCATCGGTAGATAAATGGATGAAAAAGTTGTGGTACATTTACATAGTGGAATACTACCCAGCTATAAAAAAAAGAAGGAAATCTTACCTTTTGTGACAGTGTAGATGGAACTGGAGAGCATTGTGTTAAGTGAAATAAGCCAGTCAAAAAGACAAATACCATATGATCTCAGTTATATGTGGAATCTCAGGAACGAAGAAACTGATGAGCAAAACAGAAACAGGCATAGAAATATAAAATAGACTTGACAGCTGTCAGATGGGAGCAGGAAAGAGGAGTCTGGATGAAAGAAGGTGAAGGAATTAGTCAAAGAGCATATGTGTATAACCCACAGACACAGACAACAGTGTGGAAATGGCCAGAGTGAAGGGAGGGTGGAGACTAGGTGGAGGTGGGCGAAGAGGGGAAGCGGGACATCTATAATAGTGTTGACAATAAAAGTAAAGTTAAAAAAAAAAAGCTGTTCAGTAAAGATTCATTCAGAAAGTTTTAAGTACCTATTATACTCCAAGCCACACTGAAGTTTTTTTTTTAAACATTTATTTTTAAAGATTTTATTTTCAGAGAGGAGAAGGGAAGGAGATAAGGGAGAGAAACATCAAAGTGGTTGCCTTTCACACGCCCCCAGTTGGGGACCTGGCCTGCAACCTCACAGGGGGGAAGCGAAGGTAATCAGAATATTGTAGCTGAAGGCCCTGGCTGGTGGCACAGTGTGAACCCAAAGATCATTGGTTCCATTCCCCAGCCAGGGCACAAAACCAGGTTGCAAGCCAGGCCTCCAGCCAGATCCATAGCTGGAGGCAGGTGAAAGGCAACCATACATTGATGTCTCTCTTCTTCTCTTCTTTCCCTGCTCTCTAAAAATAATTTAAAAATCTTTTAAAAAAATGTTGTAGCTGAGCCAGATAGTTAGAAGGTAAAAATGTTTATAAAATGTTAGATACTGATAAATGCCACAAAAAGCAAGCAAGATGCTAGCTTGTACTGTAATGAGAGATGTGGGAAGAGGAGGTTGCTATGCTCTAATGCTCTAAAAATGGAAAATAGGACCTGTATGTACCCACCAACTTTAAAAACTTGAATTACATTTTTGTTATTTGGGCATATTTTAAAACATTAAAGTACATGGATAGGAGATAACAGAAAAAAGCTGTTAAATCTTTGAAAGGTCTCTTCCTAAATGATTGAGTAGTGAACAGTTCCTGTTAGGCTCCACCAGATGGTGCTCTTAAGGTTTAGTGTATTTTTCCATGTCACAGCTCTTTTTTTTTTAATAACAAAAAAAAAAGTTTTTTATAACTTTTATAAAAAGGGTTTTTATAACAATTTTTTAAAAGATTTTATTATTTTTAGAGAGAGGGGAAGGGGGAGAGACAGAGAGGGAGAGAGACATCAATGTACGGTTGCCTTTCATTTGCCTCCAGCTACAGACCTGGCTGGAGACCCCGCTTGTAAACTGAAAGCTGGCTTGCAACCTGTTTAATTTGTTTTTGGAACAATGGGCCACAAATTGGCCTAAAAGTTTCAAGTATAAATACACCCCTCCCCCAAATACCTTTTACTTGTTTTTCCTAGTTTTACTTATGTACTAAGACTTTTTAAAAAAAGATTTATTATTTTTCAGAGAATAAGGAAGGGAGAGAGGCAGAGATGGAGAGAGACATCAATGTACGGTTGCCTTTCACCTGCCTCCAGCTACAGACCTGGCTGGAGACCTGGCTTGCAACCTGGTTATGTGCCTTGGTTGGGGAATTGAACCAGCGACCTTTGGGTTTGCAGGCCAGTTCCTTATCCACTGAGCCACCAGCCAGGGCTTATACTAGGATTCTTAATTGCAAATGAGAGGAACTCTCTCAGGCTATCTTAAACAAGGACTTTATTAGGATATTGGAGTTTTATGATACTCAAGACTGGGATGCTGCTGGGCATTAGTGTTATCATTGGCGCACTCCAACCAGTTCGCTGGCTGGCTGGCTGGCCAGATGTGCAGGTGCTGCGTCTAGCTGGGAGGCAGCTGAGGGCTCGGGCATCTCCAATCTTCCTGATGGTTGCTCTTGCTCTCCACACAGTCACTCCCCATCACCCCAATACCATACATAGTCAATTGTAGAGCTGGGGAATCTCTCCCATTGGCCAAGATGGTGCAGTAGGAGGTTCTTACACTGAATGCACCAAAAACTAGAATGATAAGTGGATAGAAAAACAAAAAGCCATCCCCTCCCTATCTCTGTAAGAACTTCAGGGTTTCAGCAATGGTCCCTATACATCCAGAGGGACAATACCACGAGCTACTAGGAGCTCACCCTTGGGATCAATCAGATTTGGGCTTGTATTCACCCTCTGTCAATCAAGCAGTGTTACCATAGGCAAGGTATTTAGATTTTGCAAGCCTTATTTTCCTTTTAGGATAATGAAGCTAACAATGCCTATGGCATAGGGCAACACTGAGAATTAAATGAGATAGACACGGACTCTGGAGCATACTAGGTGCTCCAGAAATGTTCTGTACGTATCTTTAGTTTTTTTTTTGTTTGTTTTTTTTTCCTTTAGTTATTTCTTCCTTCACACACTATAGTTTTGTATTACGCGTGGCTATCCATTCTCCTCCGGGGGTGGGAGTGGTGGAAGTGTGCATGCATACATGTGTGTGATAAATGGAGTTGAAGCATGAAATGTCTGCTTTTATTTTTACGTCCCCTTGCACCCAGGGCAAGGTGGAAACAATTTCTATGCAGCTCGCGGCATGACACCACTCCTGGGCTAAGGCCAAGAGCCTTAATGGTTAATGGCCGGCACTGCCTCTTCATCAAGTTCATCTCTTCAGATGCTGCTGTGGAGGATGAACCTTCCCACAGGCTATCAGTGCTTACGCTGGCGGTTGCTGGGCCACAGAAAATGTTTTCTCTTGACAGCAGAGTGTGGGCGCCAGTCTAAGCACAGAGCACTCAGGCCTGGCTGGGTTAACAGGTCGGAGCCGCTGTAGTTCAGAATCCCCAAACTGTCAAACTCTTAAGTGATAGGACAATTTTAAGCCCACAGAGCAAACATACTGTATCTTTTCACATGACACTTAATATTTGTATAAAAACCTTCATCTTTTAAAAGTGCCCTCACATCTATCATTTCACTTAATCCTTGCAAGGATCCCATCCATCATTCAGGTCTCTTAGTGTCATAAGAAGAAACAGTGGCTGAGTCCACCAGAGAAGGTGCCATTCTGGGTCCTGGATCCCTATTGCGATTGTCATAGCAATGACATCTAGTAGATGGGATGGTGTCCATGTCACAGCCATCAGCTGGCAGTCAACTGAAGTGTGGTTGGCTTTCTGCTAGCACATTGTGTACTTTTCATCCTATATTTTCACTTGATTGTCTAAAAGCCAGACTTTCTTTTCTATGATGTTAGAGACTAGGACAGTAGGGAGCTAGAGAGGTGGGGTAGAGATCTGAAGTGGACATGAGTAGTGCTGCTTGGGTTACTGGAAATGTTCTTTTTTGATCTGGGGAATACTTAGATGTGTGTTTGAGCTTTGGGAAAGTGCCTTGAGCCATACACTTAGGATGTGTACACTCTCTGAATCTTGTATTTAAAAAAAAAAATTTTTTTTTGTAAGTCAGTTTTTCTTTTGAAAGTGTGAGTCCTGTACTTATCCCCAGAATCTAACACTGTGTTGTTTGCTGCAGTGGACAAAATGATCTCATACGCATTTCGCGCATTTACAATGGAGAAATTGGAGCCAGTTTCACAGGATCAGAGAACGTGTTGCTTTTTCTAAGCATGTTGCTTAATCTTTTGAGTCATGGATCAGTTGAGGATTTGATTAAAACTACAATAAAAAGAATAATAATCAAAGCATATTTATTCTCTATCAGGAATTATGCCAAATTCTTCATATATATCATCCATGCATGACACTGTGGGGTGGGAACCAAATTTCCCAGACATAAGCAACTTGATCAAGATCACACACTAAGGAATGTTTAATTCAAGAGTCAAACCCAAGTTTTTCTGGCGCTCTAGCTTGTCTCCTTAACTCCTATGCATTGCTTATTTCTAACCACTTTTGCCAAAAGAGTGGATGTTTTCCCTTACTTCTTCTTCCTCTAACACACACACGCACACACACACACACACACTCTTGCCTGTTATTTCAGGGAATCCATAAACCTCCTGAAGTTCACCATTATTGGACACTTTCTAAGAATCCCGTTAGGTTGAAAAAAATGACAGGAAATTTTTTCAAAAAGGGCTGGCTATGGAAAAACATTATTAATTCAATGAAGTCGTAGTTTTGATATATCACTTCCCTTTGTTTCCCCTATACATTTTGATTTGTGTCATTTTCATATTAACATTTTATTATATAATATGTAATTATTCAAAGGAGTGTATGAAACAAACATAAATTGGGAAGCGTAATAAAATCGATCAAGTCCTGTGAACCCATAATCCAACGTAAGAATTAAAATGTCACCAATACCACTGAATCTATCTTTGTATTATCCATTTCCCTATCTTCCCTCTAGAGGTAGCCACTGCTCTGAATTTTGTGTTTAGCACTCTTTCAAAAAATAATGTTACCATATTTGTATGACTGTCTAAATAATATATCATTTAGTCTTGTTTGCTTTTGAGTTACTGCTTAATATGTTGTCGATTTAAAATTGTGTATGGTATCTCTCACTATGATCATAATTTTTAAAAAATATTTTCACTTGTGGTCTATCCTGATGAGGCTTTTTCTGTAGACCTACATTGTTGGAAATACCTCAAAGAGTAAATATGTGTTAGATCTGTGAGGTGGAACTACAAGACAGAGCTGATAAAACTATGAAAGACCTAACAGTTAAAAAAATTTTTTTATCTTAGATATTGGTATATCCTAAAAATCTATACTATTCCAGGGTATGATAGCTTAGGAATAAATATGATTTGAATTTAGAACAAGGCAGATCCATCTGCTTTTACCCTAAATGTGTGGAGAATTTTTCAAGGATATCCATAGGCGAGTAGATATCAAAGAAGTCCAACTAAAAGAATTATCAACCGATGGACATGACAACTGAGGTTTAAATAAAAGTTCTTTTTATTATTCTTTTAAAGATTTTATTTATTATTTTCAGAGAGAGAGGAAGGGAGAGAGGCAGAGAGGGAGAGAGACATCAATGTATGGTTGCCTTTCACCTGCCTCCAGTCACAGGCCTGACTGGAGACCTGGCTTGCCACCTGGTTATGTGCCCTGGCTGGGAATCGAACCAGCGACCTTTGGGTTTGCAGACCAGTGCCTTATCCACAGCACCACCAGCCAGGGCTATTTGTCTCATTTTTCAATGCTTCGTTTTCCTCCTCTTTCCCTTCTTTTGGGTTGATAGGTTTTTGTTTTTGTTTTTTTAATCCTTAAGTGGCAGATTATAGTTTCCAAAGGTGGCTGCAACAATATCTCTTGTCCCACTTGCTTTATTTAGAGACCTCGCCAGTCCCCGTCAAGAGCTGGGGATTATTCCTCTTGCTACTGGCAACTTGGCTGCCCCGCACCTACGATGGAGAGCAGATGGCAGAAGCGGCCCTGTACCAGTGCTGGATGTAGTTTTTTCCTGGCCTGGCAGCTTTTGTCCCCTGCCTCTTAGTATGCCAGCTTTTGGAACCCATCTGCAAGACTGTGAGAAACGCAAGCCGCGCAGGGAAGCCCGGAGTAGCTGCTCCTGTGGACAACCGTGAGCTCCAGGTGCCACCGTCAGCTCTCAGTCCTCCGCCTGCACCTCGTGCACAGCCGGCACCAGCTGCCATCCGACCCGCACAAAACACCCCAAGGGGCAACTGCCCACTGAGCCCAGTCGGCCTAGAAAGGCATGGGAAAAATGAATAAACTTGTTGTTAGGCACCAAGTTTGGGGGTGGCTTTTTATGCAGCAATAGGTGACTGGGATAGACATGGACATTGGCTTTGGGACTGAGTGATGGATGGAAACCGACAGGGCCTTGAGGAATTGAAGAGTGCAGGCTAGAAGGGCTTGGAGAAGATGACAAGGGACAGTCAACAGGTCCTCAGGGAAATGTTGGGGAGAGCTGGAAGACAGTGAGGGAAATGGCTTTGGAGGCTGAATAAAGCAACCCTAGTTAGTAAAGGTCTCAAGTTTGCTAACACTGCCTTCTGCAGTAACTTGTAAAATAGAAGGGCACCTAATAAATGCATGGGTTCCACTGGGAGATTTCCAGGCAGGAAATGTAAGCTGGCTTCTTCTGTTCGCATATAATTAAATGTGAGAAGAAGAGAGAGATGAATCAAAGAAGGAATTGATCAGTTTTTGTGTTTGGAGAAATAGAGAGCTACATATATTTAAAACACAGACTATCCAAGAAATGTTCCTCATTTATTCTTTTGAAAAGATTTCATTGTTATATCGAGGGTTAAAAGTGTACTTATTATATCTCTCTGTGGCTAACACATAACTGTAACTTTTAATTGTATTGCACATTTTCAGTTTATGAAGAACTTGCATGTATATTACTGCCATTTTTCTGATAAGCCCACTTTTAAACATGTAGGAAAGCTATCGTTAGTCCTCAGTATTAGTAATAGCAACAACCACAATTTTCCTTCCTCCTTTTCCTCCAATTACAGGGTCCCTACCCTGTGACTCTTGTTATGGCTTAGATTCATGATCACTCATCCCGATAGCAGAGTATTATAAGTCATAATTTAAGGATGAAGAATATTAAGCCTGAGAGGTAACTATCTGAACTAGCAGGAGTGGAACCTCAATTCGAACATTAGTTTGACTTCACATCCAAACTCCCAATTTCCCATTTTCCCTGAGAAGACCAGATAGCAATGTTAACTCAGAAAGTATGTTCAATTTATGGATTATTTTTACCTTATGAAATTTCATACTTATCTGTCTCATAGTCAGTTTTTTCAGATTTACTATATGTGAAGTATAATTTTGACAAATTGTTTTACTTCCTTCATTTCTTCTAGTTAAGGAAGTATTATAATAAACTTCTTCATTAGTAAAACAAGTGTACCAGATCCCATGTCATCATGCACCTTTGATATTCCTTTTACTTTTCCTAATTTTCTGACACATGGTTTTTCTGCAAGGCTACCTATGACTCCCATTTGACCAGCAGATGGGGCTCTTGATAACTGGATAGAAAGAAGCATTTATTGAGTACCTACCTTGTGCTTCGGTACAATTCTGCTGCTGTTTCACATTTATATAATTATGTTCTAAGCCTATCTCAAATTATTGGTTTTACATATGGTAAAGGTTTCAAAGGAGTACTTACCGTTGTACCAGGAAGAAACCTCTCCATGTTTAAAACTGGATTCAATGGTTACTGAGATGGATCCCAGAGCTTCAGTGCTGCAATCTGAGGCCCTCAGTTAAGTGACCTTAGTGTCCCTGACTCCTCTGTGAAGGGGCTGGGTCTCTCTGTGTACATCTGATCATCTGCGGCCTTCAAATACGTTCCAAAAACTCAGAAGCTCAGAAGTTCTTCATAGTAAGGCTATTGTAACCATAAATAGGGTAGAAGCCCTGGAGAATTCAAGATTTTCAATTTATAAGCACCTTTTTAATACTTAATATCTTTTATCTATAAATGAAGATTAATACTATCAATTTTTCCCTTCTAGGTACCAACTAAATGATGCTATGGAACAGGAAGCAGAAAAATCTAGATGTTTCTGAAATTTCATTTTCTCTGGTTTTCTCAACGTTTTCTTAGGGCACTCCAGTATCAATTATTATTATATTACAAAAGTCACATTCAACTGTATGGTGGTGATCATATTGGCCTTTTGCATTTCTAAGAAAGAGATGTCTTAAGATAAGAATGCACTTCAGCTGGTGATACCACGGCCCATTGCTTCCACAATCAAATCAAATATTTGCCAAATCTTTCAATCGCTTCTTGAAGGCAGACCAGGACAAACGACTAGATCCTTTATTTACTAAGCTTGGGCATATGTCCTCATTAAAGGTCACACCCCCCTTGGGGTAAGCATCTTCTCAGAAGTCAAAAAGTAACCGGTGCAGGTCTCACAACAAGCTCATCAGACCGTGTCGTGGTGTGTCCTCTGCCCTGAACCATGCCTGGTCAGCACTTTGAGAAGAGCAGACAGAGGGAATGGAAAAAGCTGAAGACCACCTCTGGGCCTGTTGGGTGTAGCTTTTTCTTTCTCTCCCCCTTAGCGCCAATCTACCAAAGTCACATAACCTGGAGTTTGTAAAGTAGAGCTTGAATGAGGAAATTGCCTTCATATCAAGAAAGTTTGTTGTTTTCCTTGTCATTTCAATTCATCTTGGATCTCTTCCTCTGAGCATGTTAATTAGTATTTCTGAATGGACAGGGATTAAATAAGGAAAAGTGCTGATTCACTAGCCTTACAGCAGTCCATTCTCTAAGACTTTTAACCTTTTAAATCCCTAACTAGTGTCCTGCAGAGGATGTTCTTTTACTGCGGGAAAGCTGTGTTGTTCAAGGGAGTACATGTATTGAAAATAGCTAATGTTTGTGTGCCAGGCACTGTCCCAGGACTCTTCATCTACCATCTCCCAACATGCTTACAACAATGCTAGGAGATTTCTAGATAAGGAGGCTGAGGTTCAGAGGGGTGAGTCACTTGCCAAAGTTTGCACAGATACTAGGTGACAGACTCATAGTCTGGTTTCAGGGTCTCTGCTCTTAACCAATGGAGCAATCTAGGAGTGTGTGCTTATTTGACCTTGAAGGGACCTTTTATTATATATATATATATATATATATATATATATATATATATATATAAATACTTATATATTATATATATATAAAAGAGAATAAACTAGATTGGAAATAGTTTTGAGTTCAGGGTCTGATTCTGTTTCTTATTTACTTCTTTACAAAATTTTCTGCACCATAGCTCTAGTTATATATCTATATTCACCAGTTGTAGCACTTACTACATTTTATGAATTTAGTCTCACTCATGTGCACCTGAGAAATAGGCACACAATTTAGTATATAGTAGGAGCCTGTTTTATGTTTGGGGACTTAAGCAGAAATAACTTGTAAGGAATGCTTTAAAGTTTACAAAATACATGTAAGTTACTTCACATATTACTAATTACAAGTATTTAACAAAGTCCTTTCATTTCCTAGACTTTATAATGCTTTTATACAAGTCTTCCCAGCCAGCACCTGAAACTCCTTGAGCAGAAACCTGGTTAAACTCACTGTATCAAGTCGTTATGAAAGGGAGCTGTACTATAGAAGTCCAGCTAAAGTTCTGTAATTCTGATTATATTTAAATTCTATCACTGTTCTTCTCTTGACATGTTTACCTGTGACAAAAGTATTATTGCCCAACTATAACACTTTTGACCACAACTATTTGGGTTCTTTGAAGCGCTGATGTTGACTGAGACATACCTGAGGGTTTATCCTCTCAGGCAATCTGGGTGTGAAGGTTCCAAGAGCCTGCAAATGAAGCGAACCTGACACGCATCACTCAGGATATAAATGTGGAGCATACTTCTTTTTATTGTTTATAAAGAGCTAATGACTCATCTTTTGGAAAGACAGGAAAGACATAAAGAAGCTGTCAAAAAGCCCTTTTGGTGCAGTTGTTTATATTACAGCCCAATTGGGCAATCCCTGGGTGGGATCATCTGCTTTAACTTTATGGTATTTCATCCATTCAGCCAAGAGCTCTGGGCTATATTGGCTGTTTGGTTCTCTGGACCTGGCAGCCTGGCAATGACCTCTGACTGTTTGGGTTACAGTGATGGCCATGCTATTTCCTCTTCGGGGGTGTGTGTGTGTGTGTGTGTGTTGGGGGGAGGTGCATAGGGCTATGTTGCTGCTGATCGCAAATAGCATCAGTTCAAAGGAAACAATTATTTCATTTATTTTAAAACCCAGTCTGAGTCTGATTCAAATAGGCAGGGGCTGAAAGGAAGGCTTTCTTCCCAGAGCATCCAGCCAGCTTGCCAAGAGGCAAGACTGCACCGCAGCAGACCACGAGGACGTTAAGGTCAGTTGGGTTTCCATCACATACTCACCGTGTGACCTTGGGCAATGGACTTAACTCCTCAGTGCCCCAGTGTTCTTATCTGAAACAGGAGGTTATCATAGCATCTGTATCCTAGGAGGTCAGTGGATTCATTTGTTCAACAAATGTTTAACGAACACTATCAATTGTCAACTGTTCTTCTAAATGCTGGTGATGTAACACTAAACAACATGATCTTGTCCTCATGGATATTATATTCTAGAGGGGAGACATCCAAACAAGTAAATATATAGCTTCAGGTAGACAAATGTTCTGAAGGAAAATGAATTGGAGTAAGGTTATAAAGGTTAAAGGAGTTAATGCAGGTAAAGCTCTGAGCAAACACTAGGTGTTATTGCTTTCTCTAATCTATGTCTGGAGGTGCAGACTATGGGTTAGTTGAAGAGGAACAAATCTTATTTAAAAACTCCAAAAATGTGAGTGTATGTATGCTTCAAAGGATGAGAATGATCTTTCATGTCAAATTATAGCTACATGTATGGAAAATCATGTATTGGATGTTTTTAATCATAGCTGGCAGCAACAAGAAAGGCAGCTAGACTCAATGAAAGCTTCAGAAGCAGGCAAAAGGGAGGGTCGCAGTAGAGGCAACTGAGTCAAGATGACTAGATTACCAGGACTCGCGAACTGTTGGATGGCCAGTCTACCATGGAATTCTGAGGGACGGCACAAGGCTGATTGCTTAATTGCTATGAGGCTTCCTGTCTTTATTTCCCTTAGGTACTTTAAAGTCATTCTCTATTCACAGAAGCTAAAAGAGCCAAATGTCCACTGGCTGATGCTGGTCTACACATGGCTGTCAGCTTTTGTTCTATGGAGTTATGACCAGGTAGGGAGGACAAAGGATACCTTTCTTTCAAACCCGTTTGTCATTTCTGATCAGGGCAACACCTGGGGAATCTGGTTCAATGAGGAATACTCTGGAGAATCTGAATAAAATCTTCAATAAAATCTTCAATGCCAAGATGTGATAGCTTTTGACACCCTAACAAAGACCTAGGTTTGGAGTTTGAATTACAGCTCTTAAAATCCACCCTAGGGCTTTTGTAAAGGCAAAACTTGGAGCCACTATGGGCTGCTTTAGATGTGGGAGTCTTTGGGTCAGACTTCCTGGTGCTGCCTTCCGGCTACATAGGCCCCTTACAGCAAAAATGGTGAGTGGGGGCTGGTGGGGAGAATGGGTTAGAGCAATGTCGCCTATTTCAGGCCTGGAGAGCAGTAATAATGGCTCGGAAAATGCAGAAAATAAGTTGAAAGAATTGATTCATTCACTTAACATGCATTCAAATCAAATCCTGTTGAGAGACAGGGTGACCTAGCTCACCATGCACACTTGGGAAGGGCGGTCACCCTCTCAGGGCCATGACCTCCGAAGTGATGGAGAGAATCAAGTATGGGCAAAACTAGTCCCTAAAGTTTCGTCTATAATAGTTTGAGTCTAAGGTGGAAAACCTATCAAGCAGGCACCTTGGGTTACTTTATCCTATGGTATTTTATTTCTGGGGATGGATCATATGACATGACTATGAAACAAAATTTTGTAAAAAGTCAAATTAATTTTAACTGTGTCATTGTTCAACCTCAAGGCAAGCAGAAGGTGACTCTTGTTTTGTGTCATATCGAGTGGAGCAGGGATCATTGTGGGTGCCAGAATCTCCTATAGTTTCCCATTTCAGCAAGCACCTTCTTTCTTCAAAGCTCATTTCTCCCTGCAGACTTTGTTGTTCTCTGCTCAGTGTCCCCATAACTCTTTAACCATTACTGGGCTTGTAACAGTGTGATGAATTAGTCTATAAATCTCTCTTCCTCTCTAGACTTTGAGATCCTCAAACGCAAGGATTGGGCCTTATTTATTTTTGCATCCATTATTGTGTTTGGAATCTTGTAGCTCTATAAATGTTGAATGATGAATGAGATTTTAAATGTTGATGCTCTGCTGATACAGAGAGACAAACTATAGGAGCAGAAACTCATAGTACAGCTAGTTCCTTAAGAGTTGAATTAAGTCTGAATATAAATCTTCACCAATTGGATTTGGGGAAAAAAACTCAAGAGGCAAAAGCCAAGAAGATTGAGACCTGATAACCTAGTAGAATATTGAAAAAGGACAAAATCCTATTGTCCTTTGTTGATTAGTTAACAACAATAAACTTGGCAAACTCTTTCTGGTGGAGAGCTGAGCACATACCAGCTTCTGTAAGAAGGCTGTTGGTAGCCATGCTGCTGAGGGGTTGAGGGGAAGGTCATCCAACAGGTGCTTCATCAACATCAGAAACTGACAGGGCACATAGATGCTCTAATCCACAGCAAAGGTGATTTGATGCCAACATTTGAATTTTATTTTTCTAACAATTTATCAACTAGAAAAACCTCCTATGTATCTGTTTTTTGTTTGTTTGTTTGTTTTTTGAGAGTGAGAGAAAGGGAAGGAGGGAGCAGTGGGGGGCAGAGAGAGAGAGAGAGAGAGAGAGAGAGAGAGAGAGAGAGAGAGAGATTTGTTGTTCCACTTATTGATGTATTCATTGGTTGCTTTTTCTATGTGCCACAATCAGAGATGGAACCTGTAACCTTGGTGTATCAGGTCAGCACTCTAACCAACTTGGCCACCTGGCCAGGGCCTGATTTATAGGTTTTATTTGTAATGTATCCAGCAAGTATTTATATTGAGTGCTTATTATTTTGCAGGCATTGTTTTAGGCATGCAATAAAACAATAAACAAAATAGACTGAAAAAATCCTAATCATATGGAGTTTACATTTTAGTGTGGAAGATGGATAATAAACAAGTGAGTGAACTATGGGTTGATATGAGAAATTCTAAGCAGAAAAATAAAAGCAGAAAAGGGGTTATAAAATTGGGGGAAGCTTGCAATTTTTGATAAGATGCTCAATGAGGCCTTACTGAGAAGGTAACTCTTGAGTAAAGAAATGAAGGAAATGGAATAAGCTGTGAGATGATTTGAGAAAGAGGAGAAGAGAGAGTATAAAGGCCATAAGGTCAAATCCAAGGAGTCTGTAAGGAAACCCCATGGTTGGAGTTGAGTGAACACAGGGCAGAACAGAAGAGGAAAAGTTAGATAATATCAGATCACGTTACGCTGGGCCTGGTAAGACATAGTAAAGACTTAGTTTTTATTCAAATGGGATGGGAGGTCATTCAAGTGTTTTGAGTGGAGGGATGACTCAACTTGACATATTTTAACAGGGTCAGTTTGGCTGCTACAAAGAGAACTTCTTGCAAGAGCAGTTGCAGGGAGACCAGTTATAAGGACAGTTGTATGTAATAATACAGGTGAGAGATAATAGTGGCTTAGAGAAGATGGGGCCATGGGGGTGGAGCAAAAGTAACGCACATCAAAGGCAGAACCAACAGGAGAGGCAGGATGAGCAACTAGAAAAGAGGGAGGAAATCCAGGCAAAACCTGCACAGAAAGTATTTCAGGGAGGAGAGAGTGATGCCCTGGGTCACATGCCCTGCTAGGTCAGTGAGATAAGGACTGCAAATTCATCAGCAGGGTTAGCAATGTGGAGGTCGCGGGTGGCTTTGAGAGAAGCTGTTTCAAAGGAGAGCTAAGGGTGTTGGTGATGGAACGGGAGGACAGAGATTGGACCAGTGGGAGCATGTAAAACTTTCAAGGATTTTTGCCAAAAAGGGATGGAGAGAAAAATGAGTATTAGTCAAAAGGGACAAGTGGGGTTTAAGCAGTTGTTTTAAGGTGGGCAAATGGGAATAATTCAGTAGAGAGAGAAAGATGGATGATGTCCATGACAGAAAGGAGAATGATGGTGCAGTGTCCTAAAGCAGGTGATTGAGGATGGCCCTGGCTGGGAGCACAGACAGCCCACCCATCCCCAGAAGGCAGAGAGAAGGCAGTGTGCATGGTGGCAGAAGACGGAGGAAGTTCTCCTCTGATTGCTTTCATTTCCTCAGTGAAGCTGCTGGCAAGATGGCTCACTGGCTGAGGGTGGGGGAAGAGCTGGAGATTTCCTGGGAGAGGAGACAACATAAAACAGCCCTTTTTTGGCAAAAGGAAGGATTCCCTATGTTAGGCAGTTTACATTAAATGAAACTGGTTATCAATGGAGAGAGTTAAGCATAGATGGGATAACATTTGTCAGTGATGTCTTAGGGGAATTCAAATATCAGACTGAGGATATAGTGATGGTTCAATGTTCCTTTCAAAAGTCTTTAATCTTTATTCTTTCAGATACTTACGTTTGTAAGGATTTTTTTTAGCATTATATATAAAATCAATGATGTGATACAGGAACACAAACATTTACACACATATAAATACATGTAAGTATTGTATGTACACATGTACATTCTAATTTACTTGAAGACTTTCAGAATACATTCTCATCAAATATCAATAAAATTCATTAAAGATTAAAAAACACTAAAGATGAAAGAAATTGAATTCACTAAAATCTGAAAATTTTAAATGAAAAAATATAATAGCCTGAGGGGATTGTTTGCTATTTTACAAGCACTGGAAGTCCTCAATAATCTTGCAGTAATAATACTCGTACACTCTCAGCACTCAAAGAACTGCTGGGAAATTGCCTCATTAACCTTTATGATACCCTTGTGGGGTCAGCAGGAATTTGATGAGATTTCCATTCTCTATGGTGAACAAATGGGGAAGGGAAAGTTGAAAAAATATTGTAGACGTAGCTCAGATATAAGTAAATCCTGTGCTGAGTCCTGGGAGAATCATCAGTTTAGGGGCATACAAATGAGTTAAAGTCTATTAGTCACCTTATGATGAACCAGTCATTTAAAACTTGTATTATAGATCTCAAGAGTAGAAAGTCATGTTAGAAGAAGTGATGAGAGTGAAGAAGAAGGAAAAAAAAATTATCGAGCACTTCTTATTTGGGTCTTTTAAACTGTCCACAGTAATAGGGAAGAGAAACAAGCACTCATTAAAGAGAGTAAGAAGTATGAGAATCAACTGAATACTCTGAACAAAAAGAGGAATTCTAAAGTTGCTAAAATGAGAGACAGGAATAAGAGGTGAAACAGAAGAATTTTACATGAGGCATGTAAGAGACGGAAAGGAAATTCTGAAGTCTGGGAAAGCTGAGCCCATCATAAATCATCTGATCTTAAGCTGAAGAGTGTGTGTGTGTGTGGTGGGGGTTGGGATGAAAGAAATAATTCATAACCTCCTAAAAACATCATTCTTAATTTGACACCCAAATGGCCTTCTGTTAGTAATAAACAGCAGCGATCATTAATTGAGAATTTACCATTTTCAAGGCACTCCTCTTAGCAATTTACATCTATTAATTTAATCCTTATTGCCTATCTATGACGTGAGTAGTACCATTATGCTCATTTTATGGAATTAACGCATGAAGGTAAAGTAACCTGCCCAAGCCAGCCATTGTATGAAGTGGCCTGATAATCTAGTTCAGGAACTGTACATTCTATAATAGTCAGCTACATGTTACATTTATAATAAACACCTATTGAATGAATGAACAAATGAATACCTAACCTGGCAGGATTCCATGCCAGGGTGAATAGCCTAAGTACCCAAGGTCCTAACTGAGGTATTCTGTCCTCTCTGACCGATGTTTCTTCCTTTGGGGCTCCTTGTCTTATGTCTCCATTGTTTCCAACCTGTCCCAAGCTTTTCAGGTATTTCCTTCACCCACCGAAACCACTTTTTTCTCAAAGTTTAAGTTCTCTGATCCTTCAGCACTCAGCACTTTTTATAGTCTCTGCTTAGTTAAAAAAAAGAAATCAAAGTTGTTTATGATTTAATTCTTAACACCCCCACTCCAAATTTGCCACGAGAAACAATTCTCACTTGGCAGGAATCTTAGGGAAAAGTGCAGGCCTTGGAAACATGTCTTCCTCAAGGTCTTTCCTGGGTGTCCTCCTTCGATATGTTAAACCCACTAGGTTAGCAGGCTTACACCCTTTGAATGAGGATATCTTGTACATGAAAAGCCTGGAAGATAAATGTGGAAACTCCATGCTTCCAAGCAGGAAACTTGTCAAGATGGCAGCCACAAAAACTGACATGTATAGACACACAAATTCTTTGCTATCCTTTTTTTGCACATCTAGGAAAAGAATAATAGCAATAATTTGTTCATTGTCTTCTATGGCCCAGGAATTGGTCTGCTAAGCAATCATACGTATTCTGACACATAATGTTGACAAAGACCCCAAGGGACAAGAAAACAGGCTCAAGGACTTACCTTTGTCTAACACAATAAATAAGTCAGAAAACCAGAATTTCAGTTCATTCTCCCGAAATCCAAAACTGGTGATGTTTTGGCACTTTAGCCCTGTAACCCACACACTTTCAACTTGTGATCAGGATGCAAACATTCATATGGCCCCCCGGCTCTCCGTCACCTCCCAGAGGAGACCTTCCCAGCAAATGCTCTCAGAGAGCTTCACTCATCTGTTGCAGTAATTACAATATTTATTGTCTGGAGACTCTTGTAAGTCAAGCCCCACAGGCCCCAGGCAAAGACACATTCCAGTTCCAGAGGTCAGGCAGCAGCGTTAGCCTTAGCCCCACTGTGACTGAAGTGACCCCCGAGCAAACCACTGGACACTTCCACGCCCACCACCCTGGGTGCGGTGATGATAAGAAAATAGGAAGGGAAGCGAATTCCAATATCTTCCTGAACTTTGAATTTTAATCCTTTTTAGAGAGGTTTCTTTCTATGTATCCCTTCCCTTTTCTCATCCACTGGCCAGGGATTTCACAAAGTGATTTTTGTTTGCGTTAGTCTCAGATACTCTGACTATCTCACTCCACCTAATGAGTTTCAAATCTTCCTTGAGGACAGGGGTTTGGCTTGGTCATACTGTGTGCCCAGCACCTCACTGTGCCTGGTATATAGTAGAACCTCAATAAGTGTTAGCTGACTGGATGAATATGTCAGACTGCACTAAATTGAAGAAAACTAGCACACAGCCTTAATACCTTGACCCTAGGGTATTTAGGAATTTTGCAAATACAGATTTCCAGACCTTGCAGTTGATCTGCAGAAATAGAATCTACATGGCAGAAGACTAGGGAATTTGTTTTCTTAATAAAAACACCAGATGCTTCATAGTAATGGGTGAATTTTTGAAACATGGCCCTGAGGTTTTGAATAAATATACTTTACTGGGGTCAGTGTCTAAAGAATACTTTATTCCCTGTCATTTAACACTCATTTATTGAGCAAGTACTACAGACCTTCTGAGTCAATGCCAAGCATTTGGCTTTTTCCTGCTATGTAGCATTGTTAACATTGATTCCCAGGTCATTTTTAAGTTAATTAATTCTTTCAGTTATTCATTCATTCATCAAATGCATATTGAAGGTCCTTCATATGCCAGTTGTGTCCAAGTGTTTGGTGGAAAGAGGAAATGTTGACTGAAGTTACATCTCTGGGTCCCTGTTCAGCTGTTTCCACTGTGTTATTAGAGAAACCCTAGTTCTTCTCATCAGTACAGTAAAGAATTACAGATCAGTGTGCTTGTTAGTGTGCATGCAAAATTTATTAATGAATGGGAGAGCCAAAAAAAAAAAAAAAAAAAAAAAGGGTGGCCAAAGGCCAGGGTGGCAAGCTTGCTCTAGTGTGACCAGAGGCCCAGGGGCCGAAGGCCAGAGGTGCCAAGTCCTTTGTTCTGAGGACTTACATAGTTGGGATGAGGGGGAGGAAGTTACTTATTCAAAGGATGGTGCTAGCTTTCCAGGACTTCTGGGTATTAATGGGCTTCTTCCTTTAGGCACTATGGACTCTTTCCCGCCTTTAGGGCCTTTGGATGTCTTTCTGGCTTTGGGAGGTAAAGGTTTTTCTTCCCAGATAATGGAAACAATACAGGGAATTCCAAGGATTTTTCTCCTCTCTGGCTAACAGCGTTTCCTGTGCTATTGAAACACCTGGCAATATTATTAGACCAGGCCCAGGACTGCTGGGTTAGGGGTGAGACATGTCTTCCTCTGCTGCTAGCCCCCTGTCACACTGGGATGGCAGGCAATTTATGATGGTGGTAGAGAACTGAGGAGGAGGGAGAGGCCAGGAGAGATGTGGCTTGGCCCTCTGTCAATATCACAATCTAGTCTTGCCATTGGCAGTGAACAGACTCGAAGGGAAGGGACTGTCGGGATTCCTTTATTGGCCACAAACGTGGTAAGATAAAATATTATGTGCCACTGGGGCTTGGGAATTATTACTTTTTCAATATAGAAATTTTTGGGCAATGATTATAAATAAGTTCAAGTGATTTTTCTCCTGCTCGTGCAGAAAGAGTCATTTAATCTCCAAATCTATTTTGCTCTTGACACTTTGCCTAAGACCTTGTCTTTGAGTATGGAATCCTTCTTACTGGATAGTACTATTTTTTAAATTAGAGCTGCAATGCCAGTTGGAATGAGAGACTTGAGCCTCTGTAATTTTATTGTTAATGGATATTATATGCATGGGTGTAAAATCCAAGCTCAATAGAATAGACGCATGGATAAGAAAGCACCTTTGTACTCAAGGGATCTGTCTTTGGATCCGATGTCACTGGTGCTGGTCTCTGAGCCACTTCGGTGTCTCTGCAGAGGATACAACCTCCATCCGCTTTTCACTGCTGCCTCGAAATCCCCGATCATCAGGGTTCTGTTTTCCCTCTTTGATATCAGATAGGAAGAAAGGCTGACAAAAAGCCCTACAGATAATTGAAGTGTATCTCTTCATATTTTATTTATTTATTTATTTTAATATAAATTGCAGTATTACCAAACACATGCAAAAGTACATTTACACCCGTACATATTTTTACACATATTTAAAGTGCATACTGGATCTTAATATTTTATTGTGTGATAGTCATCTCAATTATTACTCATTAATTATTAATCAATTATTACTACTCAGTTATTACTTAAGTCCAAGCTCTTTTCTTTCCTTCCTCCTTTCCTTCCTTCCTGTCTTTCTCTTTTCCTTCCTATAGGGGAACTAAAAAGTTAAAGATTTTAGCTGTGCTTATAGTTCATAGGCTTAAGTAATTAATGCATGTGGAAAGCTGTTATTTCAGGAACTGAAATGCATGATCTATGTGACTCCAGAAGGCTGACAGGCGACTCAATCTTTATGTCCCTGGGGGCTCTGCAAGTGGGGAAAATGGTATCTGAGCCATTGTGTTCTTGGGAGGGAATGTTCACCAAGTAGGTGAAGGATTGTTGATCAATAGATAAAGAAGGAAAATTACCTGCTGTAGCACAACTGTTATCCAAATACCTCTTTGCCAAAACCCTTACCTACTGTTTCTTCTCCTTATAAAAAGGTTGGCTTGAAATGAGATGTTAAGATGGTTTTTGAGGGGACGTAACCTAAGGTCTTCTCAGATTGCCGGCATCTGAATAAAGCGCCCATAAAAATTCAATCCTTGTCTGATTGGTTCTGGTAGTGACAGGCAGCACGAATGCTGACTTTTCAGATTTCACTTTCCTCCCTCCCTCCCCCTGGTAATTTTTCCTTAAGCATCTATTATTTTAGCACTGAGGAAACTGTATAATTTGGAAACTCTCCTAAGTTGTCTGCGAACCATGCGCATAAGATTTACCTGGGGTGCTTGGGAGAAAGACTTGACCCCGTTTAAACCTATTTAGTCCCTGTGAGGTAGGGCCAGGAGCGCAGCTAGCAAGTGCCCCTGCTGGTACTGGTCGACTGAGTGGTGCAGCAGGAAAGACACAGAATCTGTGACTGAGGAGTTGGTCCTTAGTGGAGACCCATTTCTCCCTGAGTTTTCAGGGAGAAAATTGAAATCTTCCTCAGCTGAAAAATTCCTGGGTTACTGTGGTGAACGGAGGTAATTAATAGAAAGCACGGTTTCTGGCACTTAAAACTAGATGTGGTAGAGAATAAAAGGTTTTGGTTAATATAATTCTCATCACCTTTATCTTTTCCTAAAACCTGCCCATCTGCCTTCCAACAATGTTTTGCCTCCATGACAAGGGCTCTCAGCCTTGGCTGCTCATTAGACTCCCCTGGGATGCAGAGGCATTTTCTGTATCCTGGTATCGTGGGTCCAGGCCAATTCCATCTGAATCTTTGGGGTAGGACCTGGCATCATGCTTTTTAAATTCCCCAGATGATTCCATGTGATCTGGTCTACACACCCTTCACCCTCTACCCTTTCATTGTCTCCAAGAACACACGTTTGTCCTCTAGCTTCTTTTTGGAAAATAGCCAATGGCTGTGTCTTGCCACCTCTAGTGATTTAGAGGGTTATACTTTTTCAGTTGTTTTTAAAGAGGGCAGGTCGTGGTATCTGTCCTGTTTATTGTAAAAAAGGGCACCATGTGACATATCTAGGGTTAGGGCCACATGACAGTGCTGTGAGAACTTCTATTAAGCAACATTCAAAAAGTACAGGTGGAGCCTGAAAAGAACACTTGGACAAAAGCATGGAGGCTCTGTCAGAGGGATCTGGGAATCAAAATTCTCTACGTTGCACCCTAAGAAAACGGGGGTTTCCTTTTAAAGCCTCTTTCACATTCAAACTACTCTAAGACAAAACCCAACCAATCAACTAACTAATATTGCTGTGAATGAAAAGGATAAGGGGTATCTCAGGAACTCCAGGTCGGGTGCACTGGGAGTTGGAAGTTGCGTGGGAGAGGCTGGAAGCAGGAGCCACCACACCCTCAGGGCTCTTCCTCCTAACCTCATTTTCCACTTCTTTTTGCACAACTGTTTCTCTGTTCTTTCTCTGGAGAACAGATTTCTCTCCTTCTCTGGGCCCAGGGCACATTACTCCCTCACAGCTCCTGACATTATGGGCTACATTTCTGGCTAAACAAAGAGACTAATGGCTCTGTTCCTATTCCAAATTTTGCAGTAGGGGATATTAGTGGTCTTGGGTGAGGTATTTCTTAAACCACAAACAATTGCTTTCTCTATGACCCAACCAGCAGCTAATTTTGTGTGCAGGTGGTAATTGTACTTCCTGCAGATGTGCAACAATTTGAGTATCGAATGTACTTGTGACAGCTGGGTTTATAAGGGTTGTGCTCCTCTCCCTCCACTGTGTCTTTTTTACCACAATCAGTTATACTCATTGTGACACTCTGAGCAGGAAAATCATCATGATTGTTAGTGCACCAATATGTGGCCATCAGTCATAGAAAAATGACATAGGTTGGAGAATATACCATTTATTGTGATGGCCATTCATTGCAGACATAGAAGACATGACATATGGGCCAGTTTATATGCGTGAGTGTATGTGTACATACACCACTTAAGTCTGTAACTTGTCCTTACACAAATTTAGATACACGATTAAGGCCTCCCCATTGTACTAGTTTTGGGACATTGGGCATGTCACAACCTCTCTGAGACCTAGTTTACTCATCTGTAAAATGGGGGCTAAAAATAACACATTCTGATGTGGCGATTAAATAAAATAATAAAACTCGAAGTACATTATGCTAAGCAAAATGCTTTGCATATTTAACAGCCACTTACAATATCTTAACCTTTATTGTTTTAATTTTTATTATTAAGTAACTAACTTTGGTGCCTATTTCATGAGTGCCATGAAGATACATATATCTATATCTATGTATCTACCTATCTATATCTCACAGATGATCCATTGCAACATATTAAAGGAATCGCAATTCGGAATGAATTAATTTAAAAATTACCACCAGTTGCTACAATCTGGGAGTGTTTACCAGTAGGGATTAAAGTCCAGAGGTTCACATTCACTAGAGCCAAGGACAGAGTGAAAGAGGTGGGAACAAGTCCATTGCCAATTGATGGACTGGCAGAAGCCTGGTTTAGAGATAAGCATTATTAAACAAGCTTCACTTTGCCCTACACCTGAGGTGATGAACCTGACAGATGTCATGATTTCCAGAAAAAACAGGAGATAACCTCACTGCTCAGTCAACATTGTTTTTGTACAGGACAGAGTGTAAGTCCAAGGCTACAGGCAGGGGACTCCTGAATATGTAATTCTGTGATTCTCATAGAGATTGTTCTCTCTGAATGATTCTACAAGGAATTGCTGGGGGTGAGGAGGTAGGATCGGTACTTTTTGTTTGTTTGTTTGGATTGTCTATCATGGGCTAAGCACTGGACCATGTGCTGTTTGCTATGCTGTAAGAGACAAATCTGTGATGCCGGGATTAGCTCCATTTTACACGTAAGAAAACTGGGACAGAGAGAGAGAGAGAGGGAGAGGGAGAGGGAGAGAAGAGAAAGGCTAATGTGATAAAGACAGATGTAACAATAAGTAAGAGGCAGAGTTAGAATTTTGAGGTAAATCATAAACACAGATTTGAATAAAAACCACAATTAGGTCAGGAATAAAACAAAGATCCTTATGCGTTCCTTTCAAACCATGCCCCTTACTTCCCTCTTAGAGGCAACCATTTCACTGACTTTTTTGGTGACCAATTCTTTGTTATAGTTAAAATGTATCAATCTCTAAACACTACAGATCAGTTCTTAGTGTTAAATTTTATATAAATGAAGCATATTATATGTATGCCAATTTTCCTCAAATTGATTTATAGATTAAGCAATTCCAATTAAAACTTCAACAATTACTTTGACAAGCTAATTATATAATATTTACAAAAATACAAAGGGCCAGGAATTGATGAGGTAGTCTAGAACAAAAAGAACAAGGTAAGAGAACCTGGTCAACAAGACATAAAATCTTACAAGCCATACTAAGTAAGACAGTACAGTTTTGCCCCAAGCATGGACAAATCGATCTATGGAACAAAATAATCCAGAAACAGACTCACACTCATTTGAGCACTTGACATGTGATAAGGTGATAAGTTAGACCAGTGGAAAAAAGATGGTCTTTCCCATAAATATCTCTTAGATATTTATGCATATAAATATCCAAGGATATACATGGATATACAATATGCATGGATATACATGCATATCCATATGAAAAATTTAAAAACCCTGAAATCTATAGACAATACTCAATTCTGGGTGAATTAAATATTTATTTATGTTATGTGGCCTCATGCTTGTGTAATGATGATGCATCGAAGCCTAGGAGCAGCTGGGGCAAGTAAGCAGAGGCTCCTGGGCCCTGCCATGTGCTCTCGGACCTCACCATTCCAGTAAGCGTGTCATATTGCAAGGGTCTGTGACTCTGCCTGAGCTCTAAGAGCTCTTGGTCTAAGCATAGGGCCAGCCAGAGGTTGAGGCATTTTCTCACGGTCTCCCTAAATTCCCCGTAGGTTGAGCCCCAGCCTCCCAGAGTGGTGACCTGCTCTGCAAATTGCACTTGATTGGCTGCCTCCCCTTTCTAGCTTGGCTCCCCTTTCCCTGCCAGTACTGGAATAATAAACTACTCACACAAAAGCTTTAATCAGGGTCTACTCCTGGGAAACCCAACATAAGACAAGGGAGAGAGGGAAGGGACAGGACACCTTGGAGATTGGAACACAGACAAAAGAAAGCAGATGACTGTTCCAAGAAATGCAGAATCAGGAACGGAAGGTCTTCAGTCCTGCCTGCATGAGGGAGGCAGAGGACTTGCAGGTAGACAATGTTTGTTCCCAAGGAGGAGACCCAGACTTAGCCAGGTTTTCAGAAATGGCTGGGAGGATTGATTCTAATTGATTCCAGAGCATGCAGAGACCAGGACAGCAAGCAGTCATGATCAGATCTCAGAGAAAAAGAGAAAGCCACAGTTGGGCTGTCTTGTGGAGTCTTTGGGGTGGTAATCCAGGTTACCAAGATGAGCTAGACTGTGATTTTGTCCTCTTTTACAAGCATCCCTGTAACGTGGGTATCTTACTACTCCTACTAACACCCTTTCCTTGCCACATCCTCTGGGATCAGGAAGCAGTCCCCCTCCCTACCCCCAAGATGTCCCTGCCCACCCTGGGCTTGGGGCATCAACCCAGGCTCCCCCCACCTCTGGCGGCCACTTCTGTTTCCCAGCAGAATTATTTCAGTAAGTACAACCACTGCCTACCTTCTACATCATTGCTGTGTCCCATTATTTTCCTCAGAATTCCTGGACCCTGGGACAGTCAGAGAATCCACCCTCGCACGAATGTATAGAAACATATCCAATTTGCAAGCCTCATGTCATTGCAACTGTTGTCAATAATGATACCGTATTTATAAAGCACATCCTAGTTCCACATACTTTCCTTCTTCCAGTTCTTTCAAACAAACCCTGCGCGAAGACCCTTAGTCAAGGGCTCCCAGATAGCTACAGGCTGCGTTTGCAGGTGGGGCTGCAGATCCTCAAGATTCTCAAAGTAGTGAGCTTTCAACTGGACTCCATTCCCTGTGAATAGGCAGCCAGCAGTCATTTTCTTCTCTGCCACTTGCAAATAAAGTTTTCCTTACATTCAGAGATTTTACAAATGGGTTATTGCATGGTAGAGAGATAGTCTCAGTGTTTTCTTATTTGGTTTCCGAATTGTGTAACACATTTAGAAAGGCTTTCTGTAGTTTGTGATTATATATTTTTAAAATCCTCCCCTTTTTTTAGTTTATTTATTTTTAACACTTAAATACTTTTTCTAAGGGAATTTAACCAAGTGTAACATGTGGACCATAGCTCTGATTTCATTTTTCTCCAGGAGGCTTCCTCATTCTCCCAACACTGTTAAGAAATAACCAAGCCCTGGCTGGTGGCACAGTAGATAAGGCACCGCCCTGCAAACCCAAAGGTCGCTGGTTCGGTTCCCAGTCAGGGCACATAACCAGGTTGCAAGCCAGGTCTCTAGCCAGGTCCCCATCTGGAAGCAGGCGAAAGGCAACCAAATATTGATACTTCACTCCCTTTCTTCTTCTTTCCCTTCCCCTCTCTCTAAAAATAATGAATAAAATCTTTTTAAAAACCTTAAAAAAAAAAAAAAAAGAAAGAAGCTACAATTATGAACAGTTTAAAGACCAGATGTGTGGTGTCTATGGTTTGTGAGTTTTTGCATGTGTTCTGCCATTAGTATTATATATTATTACTATGGAAGAGTAGAGACCAAGTTTACATACATATTACATGAACTACACATGTAAAAATGTGTCATAACATGCTTAGCTATCTTCAGAGTTACAACATTGTGCCTTTGGCAAGGAAATGCAGTGAGGACACCAGGATGAAATAGTAACATTTAATTAAAATAGTTACAGCTGTAGAAGTAGTTGTTGGCATACATGAAAAGTCATCGGAAATTTTAAACCTCTACAAAGCTGTTTTGCACTTCCTTCTGAGAGTCAGTAGAGTAAGACAAATGGAGAAATCAGGTAGAATAGTAGGATAAATTAAAGTCTGGAGAAGTTCAAATGCTGGAGGGAGGTGATTTTCTAAGGGCTTTCGCCAAGTAGGTTGCTTAGGTCAATTCTATTTTTTTTTTTTTTTTTTAAGGATTTTTAAAAATGCTCAGTTCTCTGCCTTATACATACATTCATTGAACTGGAGGGAATTAAACTGAACTATTAATGTAAAAAGGAGTTGGGGTAAGATGGTGAAACACTCTACCTTTTACATTTTCCTCCTTTTTTTTTAATCCTCAGAAGATATGTTTATTGATTTGAGAGAGAGAGAGAGAGAGAGAGAGAGAGACATAGATGTGAAAGAGAAACCTCAATAAGCTGCTTCCTGTGGGCACCCCAACTGGGAATGAACCTGCAACCTAGCTGTGTGCCCAGAGTGGGAATCAAACCCGCTCTCTCTGTCTACCAACTGAGCCACCTTGCCATTCTCCTTCAAGATATTTTTTCTCCCTAACTGCCTTTTAAACATAATTATAAGTAACTTGGGAACTCAATTCCTTCTTGGGTCTACAATGAATTTTGCCATTTCCGTATTTAATATTTAATTACATGAAGTTAGTTTTGGAAAAGTAGAGAGGAGCAACCTTTGAGCCAGTAAAGCCATCAACATGTGGTCTCCACACCCCCATAAGCTCTATCAGTTCCCCAAAGCCAACCCTCAATCTCACATAAGCTAAGGAAAAGCAAAATGCTTACCTTACAAGAGCTTCTCTAAGACCAAACCCTAATTCTCAGGAATCTTATTGAGATTGCTGACCCTCATCTAGAAAATCACTTCTAAATATTTTTATCTGATTACATACAATTCTAAATTTATGTGACATTTTCCTAATTATACCAAAGGTCAGGGGGAAAAAGCAGCTATTTTAATGAGATCAACCCTAAAAATATTGAGTAGCATTAAGAAGAAACTTGTAACAAAGGATTTTTCTTGCTATTTATTTATTGATTTACATTCACTCAGCAAGACATAAATATGTACCTGTTAGGAAATACTAGCTTGTAAGAAGAGACAACCAAATTCAAACTAGTTGAATGAACAAAATGAATTTATTGACTTATTTAATGTCTGGAGGAAGATCTGGCTTTAGGGTAAAAAAATATATATTTTTTTGGTACTGGTTAACAATATGCTTCTCTACATGGAGGCTGTGCTTTCATCCTCCTTCAGGCTAAGTATCTGTAAAAGTTCCAGGTCCACCCCCTTCTACTAGAAGACCTCTTCTGTTCTAACATTCACTCTACCTGGAAAAGCTGAGGCCAATGGTCTGTGCTGTGGCCCAAGGCATGGAATGCTAATTGGCTTCACCAACGTGTGTGTGCGCGCGCGCGTACGCGTGTGTGTTGTATATCCATTTGAGAATCTAGCACTGTTAAGATGAGGGAGAGAGGAAGGCAGACAACAAGTCTTGTGGAGAACCATGCTCCACTGTGTGGGAGATAAAAATAATGGATAGGAGTAACTAGCGCTTTCAAAGACTTCAAAGGGAAATAGCTAAGATAGATCTATTCTGCAGGTCCCTACACACCAGTGTGCTTTCATTAGAGTATTTCCCAACTTTAATGCTATGATCAGTCTCCTGGGAGAGAACATGGTTACATTTTGCATGACTCCATGGGCACTGACAAGCTGGGATCACAGTTCTTACATAATAAAGACACCCCCCCCCCCTCACACACACACACACAGTAAGAAAGCATTCAATGAGAGAGTGAGAGAGAGAGAGAGAGAGAGAGAGAGAGAGAGGCCAGATCACCTAAGATATTAGTATTAGTTCCTTTCATGTGAGTATATCTGCTACTTGTCTGTTTGTAACAAGTTTCTCATTCTGCATTGGGGAAATGAAATGAAATGTAGTCTTCCTTACTAGAGTTCCCTTATTTTAAGATATTCCCGTGTATTTTAGAAGTTCATTTGACTTGTCTCCCACCTGGAAACTGTCATTGTGGTAGAATGAGGAATGGCCCTAAGAGATACCCTGTATAAATCTTGGGAACGATGAATGTTCCCTTATAGCCAAAGGGACCATGAAGATGTGACTAAATCAAGGGTTTTGAAATGGCGTAATTATCCCAGATTATCCAACTGGGTCTGATGTAATCACAAGGGTCCTTATAAAAGGGAGACAAGGCGATCAAAACAAGAGGAGGTGGGACAACAGATACCAAAGTTGCACTGACACCCTTTGAAGGTGGAGGACCAGGAGCCCAGCCACAGAGGAGATGTCTAAAAGCTGCAAATGACAAGGACTCAGGTCCTCCCTGGAGCCTCCACAAGGAACCAGCCCTGCCAGTTCTTTTCTTTTTAACTCCTTGGGATTCATTTTGAACTTCTGATGTCCAGAACTCAAGTTTGTGGTGTTTTAAGCCTCTACATTTGTAGTAATGCATTACAGTAGCAAAAGAAACAATACAATCCCACTACCTATTCCTCTGCTTTGGGACTCACCTCTTTGGTCTCTACCTTGCAGCCACCTTAGAAAGGTCTAATTAGGCAAATCTGGTGCTGAAAGCTCTTCACAGACCTCTCAGAGTCTAGGTGATAATGTCCAAATTCTTTTACTAGCTGCCTTATTTTTCTCCTCACAACCCTTATCTTTCTTCCTCTTCTTGTCTTCCCTTTTCCTTTCTGTTTTGTTTTGTTTCTACTCTAGACCCTGGGCTTTCGCACATGCTGTTCCTGTCTGGGAGTGGGTGTCTACCCTCCCCTGCCAGATAAATACTTTTCTTTCAACATCTTCTGGACTATAAAGACTCTAGGACTTCTCTGGACCTAGTTGTTGCTCCATTTTCAATGTTCCCACCACTCTCTCCATGTACCTTGATGATGTGTAGCACCTACCACCTTGTGTTGGCTGTTCACATACCATCTTGTTCTCATCCTGGCAGGAGCTGATCCTAGGCAGGAGCATGGGAGGCGTTCAAGGAAGATTGGCCAAAGGCATAGTGATTATATCTGTGTCACCCCATCCTGCCTCCAGGTCTGTAGTGCATCATGGCACCTCGCTTTTCCTCCTCCAGCACAGTGCAGATGGGCTTGAAAGTGGTTTCCTGGGTTAGCAAACAGACCTACATCTCTGCTCTAGGCTTTCAAGCAAGAGAAAATGCTCCAGGAGGGGCTGGGCCAATGGATGCTCTCGGTTTGAGTGTAATAACCCTTACATATAGGAACACAGATACAGGGAAAGCAGGCCCAGCAGGGGAAGATTTTGGGAAGGAAAGATAGCCAAGAATTTCAAATCATGGGAAGTCAGTTAAAGTTAATACAGGATAGGGCGAAAGCAGGTTTACAGGTGTAAGTATGTGAAATGCCGATCTTATTCTTGTATTACTATTATTTCTATGCGAACGACTGTAAACCAATTTTTGTCCCACGAAAATTTTTAGCTTTTAACTAATGATTTCAAAGTCCTTGAGAGTGGATATTCACTTACTATGCTTTTCTCCATTCCCAGTCTCTGCTCCCCATCTTCTCACTTCTGCTTCCTGGGACTATCTCCAAAGCAAGCTTCGGCCCCAGCCCCTGGTCTCCGCTCTGAGTTTAGGAAAACCCACACTGAGGCACTGTGTAAAACCACCTGGTGACCCCCCAGGGAATGTTGTGACTTTCATGACTTCATTATGGGGATGAAGATAAGAACATTTTCCTGCCCTTGCACGCTGAGGTCTCACCATCTTTCCTATTCATCTGGTAACTAGAGGAAAGTCTGCTTCTCTTTCCCCTGACTGGCAGCAGCTCTCCCTCCAAGGGTCATGTCTGCCTACGCTCCCAATTCTAATGCCCAGAATCAAGCCATATCAGATATAACACTAATGTCGGACTATCTAATGCAAACATGCCATTAAAAAAAGGGACTGTTTTCTATCACTGTTGGACTTGACCTGTGAAACTTTCAAAAAGGACACATGGAAACAATCACAATGAAGGATTTCATGCATGTTTGGAACAAAGCTTATTTATTCAAATTATCTTTATGGTTGGATCCTATCACATTGGAGGATTTTAGAGAAACTCCTGGGTGTCATTTTCAGAGCGGTAGGTTTCTTATTTAATAATTAATGATATTATTATTTGGTAGAGAATTTTGTATTATTTATTGGAGATTTTTCCTATTGGACATGCAAATTGAATCTTTTCAGGATTTCCAAGTAGTTCTTGGTAAATAATTTTTCACATTTTATGAAAGTCCAACTACATCTAAAGAACAGTAGAGGCTTTATTTTTTATTCAAAAGCAGCAATTTTCTTTCTTTTTTTTTCCAGTTTAAAAGATTATTATTATTATTATTATTTTGGATTTTAAAAAATTTTATTGTTGTTGTATTACATCCATCCCCTTTTTGTTCCCCTCTGTCCCCCTCCCCACCCACCCATTCCCCCCAAAGTCAATCCCACCGGTTGTCCATGTCCATGTTTCCTTTATACTAGGTTCTTGTCTAAGCTGCTTCCCTTCCTTGCCTCTGCCTCCCCCCTCCCCCCAACACCTTTCCCCCTACCACTGAAGGCCTATTCACTGTATTCATATATTTGGCTCTGTTTTGCTTGTTGTTAGTTTTGTTCATTATTGTCCTGTAATAGGTGAGATCATATGGTATTTGTCCTTCACTGACTGGCTTATTTCACTAAGCATAATACTCTCCAGTTCCATCCATGTTGTTGCAAAGGGTACAAGTTCCTTCTTTCTTTCTGCTATATAGAATTCCATTGTATAAATGTACCAAAGTTTTTTGATCCAATCATCCACTGATGGGCACTTAGGCTGTTTCCAGCACTTGGCTATTGTAAATAGTG